>JAUTBY010111061.1:0-25411 GCA_032361585.1 Peltospira operculata | reverse complement strand
TAATGTTTAATCTTAAACCTAGTTGTGTTTAACTGTTTTAGAAGAACAACTAATGTAATGTTTAATCTCAAACCTGGTTGTGTTTAACTGTTTTACAAGAACAACCAATATAATGTTTAATCTTAAACCTAGTGGTCTTTAACTGTTTTAAAAGAACAACTAGTGTAATGTTTAATCTCAAACCTGGTTGTGTTTAACTGTTTCAGAAGAACAAATGTAATGTTTAATCTTACACTTGGTTGTGTTTAACTGTATTACAGGAACAACCAATTCAATGTTTAATCTCAAACCTGGCTGTGTTTAATTATTTCAGAAGAACAAATGGATTGGAGTGCAATGGAAGAGGAACTCCCAGTCTCCAGACCAGAGAGGTTGAAATCGGTAGTCAAGATGGAAGAGGTTATCGTGGCAACATGTAGTGATGATGGTCTGGTCAGACTGTGGCTGCCTCTGCAGGTACCAATCGTAAACTAGTATCACACCTTTTATCACAGATACATGTAGAGAATAAGTAGTTGACTATCAGCTTTATTCTGTGAAGGTAATAATCACAAACTGAGTTATGTGGTTATTGTCTTGTCCTCTTGTTAGACAACTGATGTAAGAAAGACTGTGGTATATGGTATCCTGTGTTCAGAATGTGCTTATAAAAGACTGCTTGCTGCTAATTAGAATGAGTAGCCCATATAGTGGCAGTGAGTTTCCTTTCTCACTATCAGAATAAACCATAACTGGATGTTTAATCCCATAAAAACATAAATAAAATGTACTCAGTGTGTTGTTAAATAAAAGCATTTTTCTGTTTCTCTCTTACCCAGGACCTTTTAAAAAGAGTGAGAAAGAAACGGTAGATTAAAACTTTAGATCCAAGTAATATCGAGTAGCCTAAAAATACATGATGTGAAATTCAATTGATTTTTAGTGCTTATAACTGTAGATAAAATGTGTTGAATGCATTGTTAAATAAAACAGTTCTGTCTTTCTCTCTGTCTCTTCTGTTACAGGCTAATGAGCTGGCATGTTTGATGGGCCACTCTGACCGTGTGCTGTCTGTCAGCTCCGACAAATCTGGTAATGTGGTGAGCTGTTCTCTTGACAAGTCGGTTCGACTCTGGGCTCCTCAACTCTCCAGTGTCAAGGTCACAGGTCACCATGATGCTGAGGTCACTTTTACTGTTTCTTGTGTAGATGGCAGCACTATTCTGACTGGAAGCAGGTATTTTGTAGTTTTTATTTTAAAAAATTTGATTTTATTTATTATTTATCTATTTCTTTAAGCTTGTGTTTGGTAATTAAGTAACAACGTAAATCTTTAGTGTACTGACTAGATTTTTGTAAAAAAAACTACATTTAGAAGTTAAAAACTGTTGCTCACATATTTGTATATTTTGTAAAAAGTAAAACATATAATAATTAGAACATTTTAATTTGAGTAATACCATAACACTAAAAGGTGTTTTCATTTGTTTATGCTTTGCCATCATTTTATTATCAGCAGCACTATATATGTATCTATATATTATTAATTAGTATAATTATTAATGTTATCTAATCAGACCTGATGTCCCTGAAAAATAAAAAAATGTATGGCTTTTTGTGGTTTCATCTAAAGACTACTGAACAAAACACCATATCACAGAAGTAAGCATTTGTTAATAGCATCATTAAATAAAAACTCATATTTTGACATTTTAGTTTTGTTTTCTTTCAGAGATGGAATGGTAAAGATCTGGTGTCCTGCTGAAACCGATCCTGCCATCTTGGATTGTGTTTACAGTTTTAAGGTTTGATTTTTTTGCTCCAAATAGCATAGGCTGTCGGGTAGCACTTTTGTAGTGGAAAAAGATAAATGTTTTATTCAAAGACACACTCAATATATTTTATCTACAGTATATGGCATTAGACATATTATGGTTAAGGACCATTGATAATGAGAAAAGAAACCTGCTGCTGCCACATAGGCTACAGTTTCCAATTAACAACAAGATAAACAGGATAACACATATCAAGACCTTGATACAGCAGTTGTGGAGTAATGGCTGGAACAATAAGTAGACCAAATGGTCCACCATGTGGGATGGATCGAACAACCCATTGCACCATGACCGAATATGCTTACCATTTAGTGGGTAATTCAACTTCTAGATGTTTTAGCAGTTAGCCTATCATTCTGTATTAAAATACATTCATACTGATGTGACAATGCAGATATACATACATTTTTCTGGGAGTGGGGGAATGTGAGTGGGTGATTCAGTCTGGGTAGAATTGTAAAAAATAAATGAAATCTCAATATTGACTATAATATTGTTTTTAGACCTGTTTAAGAAAATACACATGAATTCATTCATACTTTAAAATTTCCATTTTATTTTAATGCAATAAAGAATTGTTTAAATTAAAAATATTTTAATACAAATATGTGAAGTAGGCCTGATAGTTAAAACAGCAGAGTTTAATATGTTATTGGTGTTTGATTGTATTTTTAGGCTCATGAGAAGTCTGTGAACTGTGCCACGTTTGTGAATCGCCAAGGGTCGCGGTTTGTGACAGGATCTGACGACAGCTCAGTGGTGTTGTGGGACATTGTCAGGAGGAAAAACTCTGTGCTTGTCAAGTAAGTTAACACATATTTATATACTTATTGATCAGATATTGTCAGGAGGAAAAACTATGTAGCCCACTTGTTAAATAAGTTAACACATTTGTATCTTTAGTGATCATTGTTCAAAAGCATTAGAGACAAAGTAAGTTAACACAGTTATACTTATTGATGGGACACTTGTCAAATACGTTTACTGTACATATTATATGGTTAATAATCTGGTTTTTAATATATAATTAATTGATCTGAACAATCAGTAGGGTTTCAAAACAGGTAAAACCTGAATAAGATAACAATCCCCCTGCTTTGGACACAATCACTGACTATGCCTGAGGGTGTGCCCATGAGCAGGAATATCCAAACATTTAAAGTATGTGGACATGTAAATACATTCTGCCCCTCAAGATAACATTACATGAAACTTAGTTTACATGTGTGTTTGTATGTTGTTTATGTAATGTATCAAAAAGAAGAAAAACTGCAATTATACTTGATCCCTCCTATTTCTTTAGAAAGATAAAAGATAAAAGAAAAAAGTAAAATTTAATTTTTTTAAACATAGTCTGCTGTATCAACTTTTATATTTATTTAATTCAGGAAAGTGAAAATGTTTGTGACGTCAACTCCAGTGACCTGTGTAGCTTGGAATGAAATCTTGCCTTCCAAGTCGGGTGTGATATTTTTCTCTGCTCAGTGGGACGGGACAGTGCTGGTGTGGAACGCAGATCGTCCTAAGCCAGTCACTCAGTTTCAGAGGTAAACCTGAAGCAAATCTTCATTTTCATCTAGAACTGATTAATACATCTGAAAAAGTTATATCCAAACTTTATTAGGTGTATTGATGTGTGTGTGTGTGTGTGTGTGTGTGTGAGGGTGGGTGTGTGTGTTTGTGTGTGTGTGTGTGTGTGTGTGTGTGTGTGTGTGTGTGTGTATGTGTGTGTTTTAAAGCTCTAGCAAATCTTCACATCAGTTGAGGACTGATTAGTAATTTTTGAAGAAAAAAAGTATACCCAGACTGTATATTAATGAGCAAGCAAGAGCCAGAAAGAAAGAGAGAGAAGTTTTATTTAATGACACACTTATCACATTTTTATTTAAGATTATATGTTGTTAGGCATATGGTTAAGAAACATTATGACTTTGCCAGCAGCACTAAACTACCCATCTAACATGGCCAGCAATGCTGAAGAAGAAGAATGGATAAAATAACAATGAGATGGGTAATGCAGTAGAAACAAAGTGCTTAAAGAGACCAAAGAGAGAATCATAAAAAGTATAGACATGATAATTCACATGTACCTTGGCTTTTGTTTCAGACCTGTCTCCCAGCCAGGGTTTTACAAGGTGTGGGTTGTGAAGATGTCATTCAGTGTTCCAGAACCCCATCATCTACTTACAGCAGGCACTGATGGCAAAGTAGAGATCATTGACACCAGCAAACTGTATAGTGTAAGTAGATGTTGGGATGTATAGCTTATTGTAGTTACTGCATTTGAAATGGTTGTAAGAATGTCATTCAGTGACCCAGAACCCCATAATCTACTTACAGCAGGCCCTGATGGGAAAGTGGTGATACTTGACACCAGTAAACTGTATAGTGTAGGTAGATGAAAATCTAAACATTACTGTAGTTGTAGAAGTATTATTAAAGTAGGTGTGGGTTGTTATAAGGTAATTCAGTGTCCCAGAACCCATAATCTACTAACAGCAGGCACTGAGGGGAAAGTGGTGATCATTGACACCAGTAAACTCTGTGGTGTAAGTAGATGTTGAGATGTATAGCTTATTATAGTTACTGCATATTGAAATGAGTGTGAGTGCAGTAGATGTAATTTAGTGTCATAGAACCCATCATCTACTTAAAGCAGGCACCAATGAGAAAGTGATGATCATTGACACCAGCAAACTGTATAGTGTAAGCAGATGTTGGGATGTATAGCTTATTGTAGTTACTGCATTTGAAATGGTTGTGAGAATGTCATTCAGTGACCCAGAACCCCATAATCTACTTACAGCAGGCCCTGATGGGAAAGTGGTGATACTTGACACCAGTAAACTGTATAGTGTAAGCAGATGTAGGGAGGTATAGCTTATTGTAGTTACTGCATATTGAAATGGTTGTGAGAATGTCATTCAGTGTCCCAGAACCCCATAATCTACTTACAGCAGGCACCGATGGAAAACTGTATAGTATATACTGTTGCTGATATTAAAAATTGGTTATTATTTACTGTTGATTTCTGAATTTTGTCATTATGATACTAACAATTTTACAAATTTGTTGTAATCGTGCAAAGTAACTAATTAACTTTGATCTGCTAATTAGGAAGTACCTAATTAAGTTTGATCAGTTGTTTTTGTGCTTGCTAATTATGAATTACTTAATTAAGTTCGATCTGCTGTTTTTTTGCAGGCTAATTACGACATACCTAAACAGGTTGGATCTGTCAGTATTGAGGTTGAAGACACTGACATAGATATTACTCCAGAAAAATGTCTGACTAACTGGATCCTGGACGTTGTACAAAAAGATGAAGAGATGCTATGTGCAGATTCAGCAGGGCAGCTATCTTTGGTGGTAAAAGGACAACTTATAGTGACCACAAAGGTGTGATTTATTGAGCAGTATTAAAATGACTTCTGAAACATATAGGGTCTCTATTCATATCAGGGAATGGGATGTAGCTCAGTGGTAAGCATGTATGCTCATGGTGCAGTGGGTCATCAGATCGATTCCACATGGTGGATCCTTTGGGCTATGTCTTGTTCCAGCCAGTGCTCCATGTATATCAAAGGCTGTGGTATGTGGGATAGTGCATATAAAAGACTCCTTGCTGCTAATCAGAAAGAGTAGCCTATGTGGTGGCAGTGGGTTTCTGTTCTCACTATCATAATGGTCCTTAACCGTATTTCTGATGCCATATAACCATAGATAAAATGTGTTGAGTGTGTTGTTAAATAAAACATTTTCTCTCTATTCATATGTCTAATAGATTAAACAATTTATATGTGTGACATTAAATATTTAATTGTAAACTCAAATCTTATATAATAACAGTGGATCAGAATAAAGCCAGTATAATTTTATGATTCCCAAAGCTGACCTCAAAGATATAGTAAATAAAATGTCACGAATAACTTATTTTATTATTTACTTTATTGATCAATAATTACAGTTATATCAAACCAAAACTGAGACAGTTATTTGTATCTTTAAAAAACAAATTAAATGTTATTTTTTACTTTCATATTCTGTGTAGCTATATCAAGCTGTATATATGAACTATTCAAGTATTTATATCAAATTATAAATAATGAACTATTTAAAATATTATTTTATCTCATTTATTTAGATTCACGGAGAAGGCATCACAAGTTTCATTGTTGATAATGGTACAATGATTACATCCAGCCTTGATGGAACAATCAAGGTGTGGAGTCAAATAAATAAGGTGAGATCCATTGAGCAGTCTAAATTATACTGCTAATATCCAGTCTAAATTATACTGCTAATACCCAATCTAAATTATACTGATAATATTCTGACACAGCCTAACTTATAGGCCTTGTACTAATACCAAGTCTGAAGTATAGACTACTGCTAATACTCAGACATGGTCTAAATTATACTGCTAATACCCAGTCTAAATTATACTGATAATATCCAGATACAGTGTAAATTGTACTGCTAGTATCTAGACTCAGTCTATGCTGTTTATGCACGATCTACATTATACTACTAATAAACCATAGTTATTATCAGTGGTTACAATTGGTTTTCTCAAAAATCTACAGGACTGTTGTAATTTATTAATACTGGTAAATTATCCATTAAACATATTTTTGTTCCAGCCAGTATTGCACAACTGATATAGCAAAGGCCATGGTAGCTGCTATCCTGTAGGATGATGCATGAAAAGATCCTTTGCTGCTAACTGAAAAAAGTCCTTAACCATATGTCTGATGCCATATAATCATAAATAAAATATGTTAAATGTATCATTAAATAAAAATGCTCTGTATCTCTGTCCCTCTCTCTCTCTCACACACAGACACACACACACACACACACGCACACTAACAACAATCTGCACCCCCCCCCCAAATAAAAAAAATAAAAAAATCATGCAGTTTGTGAAAATTAAAAACAAATTTCAGATTTTATTCTGACAATCCGACACACTATTTCACACAGTAAATAATAATTGTGATTTTTTTCCCTCCCTGCAGCAGGTCGGTCAGTTCTTCTGCTTAGCGCCAGTGACCTCCATGACCCTGGTAACCAAGACAACGAATCGGTTTCGTCTTGTTTGCGGTGATCGACTAGGAAACATCTACCAGCTGTCGTGGTGTTGTTGATTCTGAACATTTCTACATGTTGTACATAAACTTGAACCACAATGTATGGACACACTGGGGTTATATTCCAACAATATGTGTAAATTAACTCAGATTTGAATGGACTTATATTTATACATGTATATGTAAACTCCGATTACAGTGTATAGTTCAGTAGTTCCTAAATTTAGATTTGAATGTACTACAGTATTTACATATGTACTTGTATACATAAACTCAAATCAAAGTGGAGGTATATTCCAATAATAAATTAACTCAGATTTGAATGGATAGTCCTACAGGAAGCCTACTTATATTTCTACATGTTGTACACAAACTCAAATCACAGTGGATGGTCACATTGGTGTTATTTTCCTACAATATGTGCAATTCTAACTCAGTTTCAAATGTATAGGTAGATTTGCTTAATTTCAAACAGGAATATATAGTCCCACAATTTTTTTCATACAAACTCTCATCAAAGTGTTAAGTGATACAGTACATATGAAAAAAACTCAGACTGAAGTCCAGAATCCTACATTACTTATGTAAACTTTATTAGCATGTAAAGTTCAGCAAGACTTGTATATAAATCCACATTAAAGTGAAAGTCCAAATAGACATAAATAAACATTGTAGAATATTACACATAATGTAAACTTGCATAGAAATATACTCACTTGTATATTGACTCCCTTGCATATCTGATGTGGTAATGTTTTACTCTTGTACAAAATTGAGAAATGGATATCAATGAATAATTTTAAAATTTCATAATTATAAATGAAACATAATTATGCATAATAATGTGTATTTAGAAATATCAGTGACAAAACTGTTGAAAAGCTCAGTAAATGTGAAATATATCTGTGATTATTTGCATTGTAACTATTTTACTATAATTATGTTATATAATATGAAAATATTTGTATATATGTTTTTGTCATAAAAGAATAGAAAAAAAGAAGAAAAAAAAAAGTTTTGTATATAAGCTTTTAACATAGTTGAACTGTTGTAAATATCAATTTCATCATGCATTCTACAATAACATAAGACGTATGCATATAACTTGAATTTGAATTATTTAATTTATGACATAGAACTGATACTATCTTGATGTTTGCTTTTGTACAGAATGTATTTCCTTTTTCTTTACATATTTTAAAAACTTATATATATTTTTCCATTTTGAATGTTGATAAACAGCATCTCAGGACATCACAATTACACAGGGTTCAATGAAAGCTCAACAAACCACATCCAGAATGGATGCAAAAAGATAATACTCTAATCTGCAGATGTATACATCAGTTCCCATAGCTGATGATTTTTTGGTTAAAGATTTGTTATCACTAGACTGAATGTATTGAATTAATATATTAGGTTAACCATAAGGGAAAACTGTGTTAGACAAAACACTGCACCAGTTATATCATGTTAAAAAAAATTCTGTTATTTTTATATTGCACTATTACAATATTTTTTGTTGGTGGTTTTTCTCACAACTGTTTTGTATATAGATGTACTATCTAGAATTAATCATATTTTAAAAGAAAATTATTTTATCTTATAACTTTCCCATTATATCCATGTTATAAACCCATAAGATAATTTTATTTATATGCCAAACTGCATTAGGCCTTACATATTAAAATAACTTATGACATCATTCAATTATCTTTAACACACAATTGTTTTCCAGTAATGGAGCAATTGTCTCATTACTCTCTATTTAATTGCAATTGCACAAAAACAATCAATTTTTAAAGACCAAAAATTATTAAACCCTTTAGGTAAAAAATTTAAATTCTCTTGTGTTGCTAAATTATATACATTTTAAAAAAGCAGACTTTGATAATAGCAGACATCAGCAATCGAATTAAAACCAGCTCCACCTACAGATCCTGTATTTTAATTATATTTTAGAGATCAGCAAAAGACGACATAAATGTGTATCAGTTTTTCTAGAACTCTTTTATTAGCATTGTCTATCTTATTCTCTTGTACTTCAGTACTGGTGTAACGAAGGCCTTGATATGTGCTATCCTGTCTATGGGATAGTGCATATAAAAGATCCCTTACTGCTAACAGGAAAGAATAGTTTATAATAATATTAATTAATTAATTAATTAATAAATAATAGTAGTAATAGTAATAATAATAATAATAATGGTGATGATGATGATTATACCATAATAATAAACTGACATATATCTAATGAACAATGATGGGGTTTGGGGTAGGCAAATCAATTAGTTATATTTTGCTATCAGACTACTGAATATATAAAAAATTCATTGTTCATCTGTTTATGTTGAATGCAAGATATTTGGTTCAGATGAATAATTGTTTTGTTTCTATTGTGTGTATGTACATCTGTGTGCATGAGGTGTGTGTGTGTATGTGTGTGTGTGTGTATGTGTGTATGTATGTATATGTGTGTGTGTGTGTGTGTGTGTGTGTGTGTGTGTGTGTGTGTGTGTGTGTGTGTGTGTGTGTGTGTGTTCATGTACCATACATTGGTATTTTAATGATCCTCGTAGAGCCAGCCATCTTCTGTTGCAGGAAGCACAAGGCTCACTGATCAGGAATGAATTGGTATGAATAAATGTTTTCTTATTCTACAATATGCATTTTGTGTTTTTATTATATTATTTGGTTGAACACTACTGTTTGGATGTAAACCAGAAATAGGTGCTCACTTACAGCAATCCAGTATACTCGTATAAAATAGCCATTAGGTTTCCTTTTTCACTATCATAATGGTCCTTAATCATATACCTAACATCTTAAAATCATAAATAAAATGCATCAAGTGTATCTACTATCATTAAATAAAACATTTCTCTCTCCCATATAAAATAGTGATATAAATCCTCATCATTTCTGTGATGTTGAATAGCATGAACACTGTCACTTAAACCAGCCCAGTAGTTCTACACAAGCAGTTTGTTACAGATTTAAGTTTTAATTACATATTCGACAAAAAAAAATAAAAAAAATGTCACATTGGAAAATCACTGGATCTAAAAACACTGATTTATTTACCCTATTAAAGGAGGTAATTTATTAGGTACGATTTGTTATCAGCAGAATATATAGAGGCTATTTCATGTTGTTGTTTTTTTAATCAAATGTGATGTTTTATGTTTTAACTGGAGTGGCCATGAGTGTAACATACAGATTCAGAACAAAGCTATTATAGCACATCCAAGATAAGAAAAGGTTGAAGAAGGGGAGATATAGGAATCTCTCCCAGTATTTTCACATCATCATGGTTGGACTAAACCAACTAAAATTCCAGAGGATAATGTTAAAGACGTGCTTGAAACTGCTATATGCAACTTATTAACCAAAATATATATCACGGGTATGAATACTGCAATGCCTCACTCAATGTACTAACACAAGAAAGTGGCACCTTTCATGGCTCATTTTAAGGTAACAGGATGTTGTCACAAGGCACTTAGATCTGCACAAAATTGTAGTACTTGACTTTGCAGACAACCAAAAGGTTTTCAATCAAAACTGCTGGACACACTGGTACTGCTTCAAATAAATTTGCAGGCATTAATTGCCCACATAGAAGTGCACTTTGGAATGACAACATATTTACCATCCACTACAGGACTGGTGATATCAACTATGTATGCTGAATGCTGTTTGGTAATACACTACCTATATAGTGAGATTGTTAGAAGCAACTACCGTAGTAGTTTTATGGTTCAGACTATACCATGTTGGGCTACTTTCTTCAGCGATCCCTGCCATGTCAAATCAGAAGTCCCCCGTCTGCTTTAGCCATGTTGCTGGTCCCCACATGTCCATTGCACTCAGCCATGTTGCAGGGTATTGAAGGTGGGGCAGGACTGGAGGTTATGGGCTTGTATCTGGGGACAAGTGCCACACGTGCACTCTTTACTGTGAGACATTTTCAGCTTGAAGAAATGCAAGAGGAACTTGCAATGCCCTGTACTGTCTGAAGACAGTGACCTATTGCACACTGTCTACCATCACTACATATCACCAAGATGTATTTTACCATTTACCAAAATTTATTTTTTCCTCTTTTTTTTCCTTAAGGAAACAAAACCAGAACACAAACAGTTTGTTGATGATTTATTTACATATGTTGAATCAACAGTTCAACCGTTAACATTTGCTTTAAATTCACATTCAACAATGTAAGCACATCTTCCTCTTTCATTCTGTACATGTCCAATACTTTCAGGGTACACCGACTAGTAACAATGCAACAAACAAGAAATACAGAGAGCATCTGATTAAATGAAAGCCACAATATTCGTTTTTCCTATAAACTTAAACAAAGTCATTTTTATAAACTTAAAAAATAAAAAATTTCATTTTAACTTTGCTACAAAACATTCCCTTGCAAGTAAGTGTAAGCTAACAAAATTATTTTAAAAATAATTATGATAATAATAATAATTATTATTATTTATTACCATTTGAATTCTTTACTTAAGGAGTGGTTGAGCATAATACAATCTGATACAACCATGCACAATTACTATGTGCAAAATATTTCATTACAAGAATTATTTTTTTTTTTTAAACTTTGATTAGATTATGGTGTAAATGGAAAATGACAGAAACCACTAAATGTTTAAAAATGTGTATAATAAACTGCAATGTGATAGTAACAAACTTCCATGTAATGATTTACATACATCTCCACAAAAATTATAGCTTCTACAAATATTTCACCAATTAATGATTAATTCATATTATGATTACAACAAATAAGTGATTTATACAAATGGTTGAGTAAAAAATTAATTTAAAACGAACCGTAGACAAGATTGATTAATGAAAGAACACCAAAAGTGAACAACTAGCTAAAAGATGATATGACCAAGTAATTTTATCTTAATCAAATAGCTAAAAATGTATACTAATATAACAAACATGCCAATGCATCAGTGTAAAATTGCTTTTTTATTTCATAGTAGTGAGTCTATTATGCAAAAATTAAAACTGTACCATGTTAAAAAAACAACCTGATTATGAATTAACTTGTGATATTTGATCCTAAACAAGATTTCTTTCAAATAGAAAAACAAAAACAAAATGATAACAATTATTTAACAAATCACTCAACATATTTTTTAATGGTTGATGTTACTTAAAAAACAAACAAAAAAATATTATAAAGGACTGATGGGAATGATGTAAGATTAGATGTCAAGAAATTTAGCATAAATCCAAATACATCAACTGTCAAATCCTTGACTTTTACAATAACCGAACTTGTAAGATGTACATATCCATTAGTAAGTACAGAAAAATCAAAATCTGTGCTTTACTGTAAGACCCCTTTCCTCACTCCCAATACCTGAATATATTAAAGATGTTTAATAACTATTCAGAGTCATATTCAAAAATGTTAAAGTAAACATTGTAAATGAAGAAAAAAACAGGCTTTACAGTTACACACTTGTTTAAAAATTCAATTGCTTACATTTAAAAGGACTATATATTGCAAATTAAATTTTCACTCAGATTCTTCCTAATATTCAAGTTTTCTTATTTAAATTATTATTACTCATCAGTGTTCTTAAAACATCATAATACTGTTTAAAGTGTACTAACACTGTAGTGTACTGAACTGTAATATAATTTTAATTTGACTTCAAAGTGTAAATAATAAAGAGAAATTATAAACAAAACCAATTAAAAACTAAGCAAAGATAAACAGATTCTCATTTTAGAAGTAACTTTTCTGTTTAAAGCTCTAGTACACTTTCAATTCTAGTAAACAGATTTTTCAATTTCATCATATCAAAAGCTGACAGAATTTTGGAAGTGATAATGTTTGTTCTTTTAGCAGAAGAAAGCCATATACTAAAGATAATGAACATGAATGACTGAAATCTGGTGACATTTACTCCCATCACAAACTGGGACAAATGTATCAGAAGCAGGGACATGTGTACCACAATGCTGGAATAAGTATTATGGATAAATTCTTATGAAGAATGAAATCCACATGGCACAAAAAACCAAGATGTATGGTCACCACAAGCTTACGAAAAGCATCACGAAGCTGCTTTATCCCCCAGTGAAGTGAGATGTTCTGTATGATAGTTTATTACCAGTTAAGTAACCTGTTATTTGAAAACAGTCTGATATTTGTGAGAATTATTGTCCAACTGATCCCATCAGCCCGACAAGTCCTGGGCGTCAAACATGTCCTGGTCGTATCGTTCTGCTCGAACCACTCTCCCACCAAAGTAACGACCGTTCAGAGAACTTATTGCCTTTTCAACCGCTAGAACAGAAAATAACATACTCCATTAAATTTAAATTCTTATGAAATGAAAAGAGAAATTATTTAATGATTATTCAGTGCATGTAACTGGATAAATTTGACTATTTTGTTAAAATAAAACTTAAACAGCAATCAACTGCTTTATGTTAAAAAATTCCAATCATAATAGACAACTTCTAGAGCTCTTTAAATGTGACAATTGTGCCCTAAGGTTATTAGACATGAAAATTTACTGGCCATGCTTAAAGCTACTATGTCGGGAATTAAAAAAATTATTTAAACATTTATAAAAGCCATGTCACTACTATCGCTATCTAGATCAAGTGCTTATATAGGATTGAGTGTAATAAGCCGGTCGCTCCAATTTCGAACACATTTGCAATGCTGGATTCTTTTGTGTGAGATAATGTGATACTTTGATTGTTTTGGGAAGTGAGTAATGGCAATGACACCAGAAACAAGGAAATCATCTACATAAACGGTGTTAAAAATAGCACAAACTTGACTTTTCTGCTACACAATATGTCAGCGAATCTATATAGTAGACATTTGATGATATCCATTGATAGCGACGACTGACAAGTGTCACAGTGTTGTGCTTAAATTTTGAATTAATAATCAATGACAATCAGACATATATCCAGACATAGTAGTTTTAAAATTAACAGTAATTTTATATAATTAATTACGGAAGTGATCTTAAAATCATAATCTGTTCCACTCACCATCAACCGATGCGAATTCAACAAATATTTTCACAATAACTTCTGCATCCTCCTCCTCGCCCTGCTTCTCCTGGTAGATAATGACGCGGTTCACGACCCCGTACCGACCACACTCCTCTGTGACCTCCTCCTCAAGGTCGTCGTCAAGGTCCTCCTTGCCAACCATGTTACGCAGCACCATCACACGAGCCTGAAACACAATTACAGTAGGATTAAAAGAAAATGTTGATGTACATTTTTAAACATATAGCTGGTACTATTTATTAATATATGTTTAAAAAAATGTAATACTTGGATATTCGTTTTGGAGTAATTTAGTCACATACAGAACTTCTTTACTTTAAAAAACACATCTGCTGTGTAAAAATCCCCCAACAGGTGTATGTCACTGATGGCCACAAGAGACAAGCACATGTTGTTGGAGAGACAAGGACTCGGATGTGGAAATGAATATCCAAAGAATTTGAAGACAGGAGCTGACAGACAGTCTGGTAAGGAATAAGATATAATTTGATAGGGGAAAAAGGAAAAGGATTAAAAGGAAAATAAAATAATAATAATTTTAAAAACCTCTCACCTCGTTCTGCCTCATCAGTTTCTGCATGACCATGTGCCTGGCGTTGCTGCCGCTGATCTTCATGCTCTCCTGCTGCTCCAGCGACTGGTGCTGGTCGTCGTCCTGCTTCTCCTTCCCGTTCATCTTCGCCTCTCTCTCCGCATCGGGGTTGGCTGTTGACAGGGAGGCTGCTATTGCTGTGGCATTGGCTGCAACACACATACACACGATTCATGGAATATCTGTAAACCACTTTACATGTACTCTGACCGTGAAAATCTAAACCATCGCTTTGAATAATTAATGAGGGATCATACTGATTAATAATTAAACGGAATTGTCCATCATACAAAAACCTTATTTTATAAAATTAAATTAAAAACCACAATTTTTTATATTTAACATTTATTCATATTGTGAATTAAAAACAAAACAAAAAAATTGTAAAGATTTACAAACACCATTTTTTATAATTAAAGGTGGAATGTGGTGGTTATTAATTAAATTTGTTACAAAAGAGAGAGAAATGTTTTTATTTAATGATGCATTCAACACATTTTTATCTACGCTTATATGGCATCAGGAGTATGGTTAAGTACCATTATGTTAGTGAGAATGGAAACCTTCTGCTGCCACATAGGCTACTCTTTCTGATAAGCAGCAAGGGGTCTTTTATACACACCATCCCATTGACAGGATAGCACATACCACAACCTTTAATACACCAGACATGGAGCACTGGCTGGAACGAGACTTAGCCCAAAGGGTTCACAATGTGGGATCAATCTGACGACCCACTGCACCATAAGCAAACATGCTTACCACCGAGCTATGCCTTACTACCAAATGTATTACAAATAAGCTTCATTTTCTTTCTATATTAATACTTTAAATATAATAAAATTGCAGACTGGAAAGATTGCTGAAATACAGTTAGTCTGGTTTCATCATCTGTACTTCACTGCCTAACTTTGATAAAAGGAAGAATAAAATGCAAATCTAATCAAGTTAACCAAACAAGGTCAAACAAGTTATACTGGTAACATGCAATGAATCTGACAAACTGAAATGTGCACCAAGACTTACCGAGAGAGCTTGTGACTGGAAGAGGTATGTTTGTTGATGGTATGACGCTCGTTGGTATCACCGTCGTCGGTACAAAGGTAGACGGTACAAGTGTTGTTGGTATGAGGGGCATCACTGCAGGGGGTGGTATTGGGGGTACTGGGGTGATGATTGGGGGCTGCCCCAGCTGTGTTGGAACTGCTATTGGAGGGGGAGGCAGAATGGGTATTGGCACCGGAGAAGACTGTTTCAGGTTCGGAGGAGATGGAATGCCGTTTCCTAATGTCGTGGGCATGGCCAAACCAGGTGGAGCCTGAAATTATACAAAATAATGTAGAGGCTGACACACATTTATTAGATCTGGATATCATTTATAATAAATTTAAATTTCATAAATGGGAAAGGTGAACATATCTAAAATTTCCACAAACACACATTACACCAAAAAAACTCACATCAGCAAACCCACTTAACCCCCTCCAAAACAAACAACGACTAAAATTCTTACACTCATCCTTCCAAACTCTCTCAAAAACAAAAACACAAAAAAAACACAAAAAAACAACAACAAAAAACAAAAACAAAAAAACACACCTACAGATGTATTGCACATTTTTTGTGTACGAAATTTATAAACATGTTATGAACTGTACACAAAATTATTTAAAATACATCTCATTTTCAACTCCAGTAAACTTGTCTCTTAATGGTGTGGTTTCAAACATCGACACACTTACGAGAACTGCGGCTGTCTGCTGCTGGGCATCCATGGCGGTGATTTTGGCTGTAACAGCTGCGGCAGCTACAGCTGAGGCAGTGGGCATACTGCTCGGTCCTGTTGGAGCCTGGAGGGCATTCGGTGGCGTGATCGCCTAAGGAAACAATATGTACAGTATATGTGACGAATGAGAGAGAGAGAGAACAAAAAAGAGAAAGGTGCTTATTTAATGACATCCAGAACACATTTTATCTGCAATTATATGAGAGAAAAGTTTTATTTAATGACACCCAACACATTTTATTTATGATGATACGGAGATAATTTTAAAAAGTTTTTGTTCAATGCTCTCAACACATTTTATTTATCAGCCACATAGGATACTCTTCCTGAACAGCATCCATGATGACCTTTATTATACCAGTCATGGAACACTGGCTGGAATGCGAAACACCTCAAGGAATCCATCAGATAGGATCTATCTGATCTGTAGTACCATGAACAGACATTCTACATCTGATCTACGTCATGCTCCAAACCCAAATTGAAGTACTAAAATGTCACCTACCCGTCCTACTCGCAGGTACTGGCCTCCGAGATCAAACAGATTCATAGATGCCACTGCATCAAGTCCTGACTGCTGGTTTTCAAACTCAATAAACCCATAACCTCTGAAATAGAAATAATCCAGTTTTAAAAATCAGCTATCATTCAATCACAATAACAATACATTATTTAATATTTAATAATAAAAAATAATGAATAAAATTTCTAGTATTTTCTCTTTTATTGATACATATCTTGACTTCTGAACCTTTTACATTTCTCCATCTTTACTCTCTTTGGTGTTAACATTCAACTGCTGAACGGCTACAGAATCTTCAGTATAATAATAATGATGATGATGATGATGATATTTTGCATCAAAAATTAAAATAATCATATTTAAACAATCAAAATAGATTTAAAACTACAGTTC
Organism: Peltospira operculata; assembly: GCA_032361585.1. NCBI lineage: Eukaryota > Metazoa > Mollusca > Gastropoda > Neomphalida > Peltospiridae > Peltospira > Peltospira operculata. The sequence continues at coordinate 8,133 of JAUTBY010111061.1, read as the reverse complement.
TTGTAACAAGTATCCTCAATATTGGCAGTAAGACACACGTCAAATTTATGAATTAATAACTGCTAAATACATAATATTTCACTATGATCAACATGTTTGATTGGACACAAATAGATAACTTACTTGTGTTTTCCAGGTTTTGTGGGATCTTGGGCCAGCTTACAAGATATAATTTTCCCAAAAGCTTCAAAAACACTGGAAGAAAATATAAAGTTTTTTTAATTTTAGTTTTGAAAATGAAGTTTAAACATCTTTACATTAACAAGGTAACCACAAATACATTTTAGTTAATCTTAAGAAAAAAAAAACCCCTCAAATTAATTTACAATGTGTCCGTATACAAAATAAAAGGGAAAAGAACAAATCATCAGTTATTAACCTAATTTAAAAATAATAAAGCGCAATTCCACGAATACTACTACTTTTGTTGTGTCAGTTGCCATGCTGCATTTGTCATCATAGTTTTTTACAGATTGTGTGCACAGAATTTTCATTTAGCAATTCAACCTTCTGACTACTGCAGGCGAGATATCTCGCCAATGTCATGAACATTACCCCTGATAATGTGCTCCTATGATCTGTTTTCCTGCCATTTTTTAGACTGGTAGTAACCGGTAATACATTATACAGCGTAACAGAACAGAAAATCCAGTCTTGGGGCGCCATTTTAATGCTTTGTTTATGTGAAAAATACTTCAAACTTTTGAGTTTAAAATACAGTTTTAATCGGGAATTTTTGTTTGTCATTAATGGCGGGACATCACGATCGCCATGAGGAATTTATAGCTGCTTGAAAATGTAAATTTCTTAATCGAACTTGCAGTCTCCGAAAAATTATAGTCCAAAACTCTCAATAATTAGCAATAATGAACAAACTACTAGACGTCTAGCTGCAACTGTACGTATGTAAAACTCATTTCATAGATTTTTTGCTCACTTTAAAATTATGTTTTCTGCGTTAAAACACAACAAAAAATGAAAAACCTTACAAAATTTTTATTAAATAAATATGAGAAAGAGTAGAAAATTTGAACCCAATAAAAACTGTTTTTTTTGCACTAATTAATTCAGTAGTCAGAGGGTTAAAATAAGCATTGCATAACACTCTGTGAACAGTGACAGATCAGGGTATAATCTAGACACATTTTCTAGGGTCTTTTTATGGTGAATTGGGAATAATATGCCCTAATAGGGGAAATAGGATTTACCAAAATATGATAAATATCAGTTTTGAGTTAATAATAAATTCACTGTCTTGTTCGGTACATCTTCATTGTAGTACATAGAACAATAAATAATGTTCACAAACTGAAACAATCCATGTCTCCAAACATCAAACACAGCAACAGGAAGACAATTTAGAGTGATGCACCCCCATTAACACGTAAAACTGCCTAACTTACAATGCAACTTACAAAAAAATAAAATATCGATTTTTGGCTGCAAACATGAACTGGCTTTCGTTGTGCATTATGCATCATTGTAAAGGTTTGGATTATTTTGTATTAGTTTGTTAACGCTTTCGTATTAGATCGGCCACAACCGCAGGCCAATACAATTGTTTTGAAATGTTCAAAACATTTGTAAGGGTCCTGCGAATTGATGCCACATTTTTTACACAATACTGCCACCATTCTCAGGCGAAACCATTTTTCTTTATTTGTATTGATTCTTCAATCTATTCGCCATATTGGGACTGGGGCCGTATATAATTTTTGCAAAGCATGTGCCACTTTCTATTCCTTTGATAATAACATTTTTATTCTAAAAACCAGTTATTTTACGAAAGAAAACAAACGAGCATGTTCAACAAAATGGCGGAATTCGAGACAGCCTTATTATGAATTTGCCATTTGTCTATTCACGTAGGTCGTTCTATGTAATCTTTGTTAAATATAGGATTTGTTTGGACTACTAGAGTTGGTAACTGTGTCGTTCATCGGCTACTAACTGAACACACAGATACAAATGCCATATTTCGAAAGTTTACGTCACGAGCTTTCCAGTGGTATGTGAAACTTGGCGCCTGGAGTCTGTTTTCGCTGCAAAATGTGTTACAAAAACAGGGTATTTCGGCTTTGTTATAGAATGGAATTTTAGCCATAGACTCCAAACAAACATGAAATTAAACAACTTATAATGACTTTTTTGCCACTTTTTATATATGATTCCAAAATATAATGATGTTATATTCAGAAAATGGAATAACAAAAAATGATGGGTTTTATAAAAACTTGTGTTATTTAGCCAATTACTCAATATGATGGATTGCGACTTCTGACTCATATCGTGGTGTTGGGTCACATATGTCATAAGCGATCAAGTTATTTCCAGGTATAATGATCTCGAATGGGAACTTATTAAGTCATAATTGGGAATAATTTTGTATTAGATTGGGAATGCACTTTAGGGGAATGGGGCCTGTAACAGGCCCCAAAATACATGGGATACAGTATGGATCTGCCCCAAAAGCAAACATGGAAGACTAGGAGGAGGCATACCTCTGTATATCTGACTCGGACAGATCACTGTGAATAGACGCCACGTAGATTCTGTTGTAGTTCTTCGCCTCCTCGGCCAGCTGTTCTATGATGGGCTGAGCCTGAGGCATGTTACTGGGGCGACCAACCTAAATAAATATGAGAAAGGGAAAAAAACACGAGTTAATATTACAGCTCAGCAAACTAAATTCTCAAACTTCAATATACTAAACATATTTACAGTTAGGATACCACGTAACTCCCCCTTCACCATGTTCTTCAAAAATAATGTTTAAAATAAAAAGCAAATGTCCTAAACTAATGCACAGATTCATTCAAATATATGTTTGACCATTAGTATGATCACAGTAATTGTGCCATTATCATCACTGATCATCATCAACCACAAAAACGTGGGGAAATTTTAACTTAAAAAATTATGTAAAACCTGAAAACTTCTCTGTATGCTGAATGCCAATAAAAATTCTACTCACAACTATGATAAAATCTGCACACACTTTTAAGTGAACAAATGATGACATTACAATTCCACTCATGATGATCATAGCAGTATGAACACTTTATAAATTGAGCCACATATTTGTATGAATGAAGAAATGAATGCATGTTTAAATTCTGCTACTGGGTGTCAGACAAAACTTTGTAAAAACAATATTAAACCCAGATATGTAAGCCAGCTTTGATATCTAGGAACATATATCAGCTACCTTGATGTTTCGACCTCCGATCATGACCCCATTCATCTGCTCGAGAGCCAGCTGGGCTGCCTCGGGCACCTCATACTCGATGAAGGAGAAACCCTTGTGTTTGTTCGTGATGGGATCCCATGACAGGTTCACACTCTTGATCGGACCAAATGGAATAAATGACTGCTTTATCGTGTCTTCCTTGATCTCAAAGTTAATGCTGCCAACATAGATCCTAAAAACAAAGAACAAAATTTATTATCAACATAAAATATTTATTTAAGAATTGAAAATGGTAATTTCTGAGTTTCAAGCATAACCGATTTACACACTGTATGAATGGTGTAGCGAATTATTCAATTTTGTCCAATCCAATGACTTATGAACACAGGGACTTGACATGTCAATGCACTATATAATATACATATAGAGAATAAAGGGGTCCTACAAAATTATACCCCACTGCTACTTTCCGAACATTAAATTAAAAACTGTAACTGGAAATGATATTAATGTTAGCAATTCAAAGAAAGGGGTGATAGTCCTTTAAAATAAGTCTACTACCGACCCTATACAATGTTCCAAAGTCACAAAATGCACTTCAATTCAGGTTTTTTGACAGTTTACCACAACATGAGGGCTTCTTGACTGAAGCCGTGAGGGACGGCTTTTGGCCAATTAAACACCAAGGAAGAAATGCATCATCAGAAAAAACCTACAAAATCAATAAAATACTTTATCCCAATTCATCACTGGTGTTTTTAATATTAATAAATGCAAAACAGACATATAATATTTTCAAAACAAAATAAAATTTCTTCGTCTCTAACGCTACAAACCGGAAAAACTATATTGTGAGCTTATCACATCCGTAGTGAAAATTTTAGGATATTTGATTGGTTGATAAGATTTGGTGACCACTATTTATAAAAACCATGTGGGTTTTTAAAGAAAAAATTATTGGCTGAATTTATTTTCAACCAATGAAAAGTTACCATCAATTCACTGTGCATTAAACAACGTGAACGCTGGTATTTTAACCTTCTGACTACTTCAGGCGAGATATCTCGCCAGCGTCACGAACACTGCCAAACTATTTACGACCAACAGTGTACTCTTTTTATCGGCTTTCCCGCCTTTTTTTTAGACTGGTAGTAACCCACTCAAAAAGTTTTTGCACAAATTAATTCAGCAGTCAGAGGGTTAAGGGACACTCATGTTGTGGTAAACTGTCAAATAACATTAATCGAAGTGCATTTTGTGACTTTGGAACATCGTATAGGGTCAGTAGTAGACTTATTTTAAAGGACTATTATCCCTTTCTTTGAATTGCTAACATTAATATAATTTCCAGTTACAATATTTTATTTAACGTTCGGAAGTAGCAGTGGGGTGTGATTTTGTTGGACCCCTTTACTCTATATATGTATATTATATAGTGTATCGACATGTCAAGTCCCTGTGCTTATAAACAAAGGCAGATTCAAATGTCATCCTTAAATAATATTTGATGGCTGTAATTAGTGAGAATGATTTAATACTAGAAAACATTCTAGGTTAACACTGCAAAAAGAATAAGAATCAGGGTTTCTGAAATATGGTGACACAATGTCCCCAGCCAATGATTTTCACGCTTGAGCACTAAATAATTACCAAATTAGTTTTATTTATAGTTATATGGTGGTGTCAGGCATATTGTTAAGAATCATTATGATAGGGAGAAAACAAACCACTGCTGCCACATAGACTATTCTTTCCAACTAGACAAAAAGGATAACAAATACCATAAACTTAGATACACCAGATATGGAACACTGGCTGACCTGAAAACACATCAAATGGTCCACCAGATGGGTTTGATCGGATGACATACTGAACAGTAAGTCATTAAGTGGACTCTCTACTGAATACAACTATTCAAGTGAACACCTACCTGCACATCAAGGCTAATGCTTGCTGCCTCTGTACTGTTGTCTGGAAATTCTGCATTTGCTATAGAAATAAAAACAATGATAGTGAAAATAATTTGTTTTTCAAATTGATAGGAAGGTTTTCTGAACTTAATTTTATACCACTTTACTAATATTACATCTCCTACTACATATAAAATGTAAATGATGCACAAGAACATCTGAAAGTATAGTAAAGCATACATCCACTTTACTGCCATCATCTATTACAAATAACAATCAAAGTGGTCCACAAGAACCCTTGAAAGTGTGATATTAGATCTGTAATCTGCTGTTGAAGTAATAAGCTAAACTTAATATTATGAAACAAAATCTAAATTGTGCACAAGAGCACTTGATATTGTGGTATTAGATGTGTGATCAGTTTTGACTTGCTGCTCAAGTAATATGCAATACTATTACAAACAAAATCAAACTAGTGCACATGCCAGGGTACATACAAAAGTTGTAACTGAAAAAGGAAACCCGGAAATACATAATTTAGAATTGTGTAGCAATTTACAAAAAGTTGTGTAGTAAACTGCGATGCGATACTAAACAAACTGGACCCTGCATGCACACTTGAAACAGCTTTACTGAATTAAAAAACGAAAAATAATAATGCACAACACACATGAAAATGTGGTATAATGGTTTCTCACCTGCTGCTGGTGTGCGATGGTTTGCCTGACGAGCACACTTTTGATGCTCTGTTCCATGGCGTACTTCTTCGCCTTCTGTATGAGGTCCTGCTGTGACGAAGACAGTTTTGGGGGGGTGAACAGCTTGATCTCCCGCTTTGCACCTGGCCCCTCCAGCAGTGGGCCTGTCTGGTTGGCCTGCAGGATGAGGTCATCTGCAGCAAGGAGAAAAATAAATAATAAACTTTGATGCACTCTGTAGAAAAAACATCACCAAGCTTCACATGCCAGTTGGTGAATTAGTAATACACCATCAACAAAAATCTACCAGACACAGAAACAATTGATCAATGCCAATACACGGGATTAAGACCAAACAAAAGAACTGTATGAAATACGTACATATTGAATGAGACATACTGCAAAGAGTTTTCAGGTGTATTCAATTCCACCTGTGTGTGGGTGTGTGTGAAGGAACGCCATTTCACAAACTGAATTACAATAAAAAAATACTCCATTTCTGAAAAGCAATTTTTCGGAACATAAAAGTATATACCCTGCATAGATTAAAAATATTCAGGACATTAAAAATATCCTCCCAAAAACAGAGCTCAACATACACCGCAAAATACACAAAAATAAGAGTGCAAGTCGATTCTTAGGAAACATTGTTTACCGCTTCAATGCTGAATGCAAGGCCTCTGTTTAGCCCCATTTCGGGGCTGGCCCCGTTCTCTTGGCTAGAAGCCTTCAAATACATGTTGACCGTTACGGTGGCACACTTTTCGCTTCTACTACCCATTGCATATGAAAAACACAGAAAAAGAAAGAAAGAGAGAGACATAAGTAATCGATTCCTGTACTAAGTTTCTTGAAACCATTGTGTGGCTGTATCTGTTTCCTTTTCTTACGACACCTGCAAATAAAACTATGACAAAAAATGTAGTCATATTCACCAGCAGACTTTAAAAAACTTACTTCCACACACAAAGTACAGGAAATGATACCTGTGCTTTCCACAACTGGTTTGGTATATTAAACAAATCTCAAGAAAAAGCTCAAATTACCATCAGCTTTTAAACTATAAAGGTTTGTGAAAAATGTCCTAAGTGTCTTATTCACTTCACACAAATCTTTAAAACCAAATTCCAGATCTACTTTTAGTTTTCATTTCTGACAATACATGCCATAGACATACTTTTTTCTTAAGATATTTAAACTGTATGCACCAACACTCAAGAAAATTAAACTTTTGTTTTGTTGCCACAGAAAAAATATTATTCAACAAAACAAAATTATTAAAAAAATAATAAAAGACAATAAAAGCAGTAGATTAACATCATTTGATTAAAGTTTGTTGGAAAACAGTTGGCGAAGTATAACAAAAAAATTGGGCACCAAAGTTGTTGGCAACCAAATAACAACCATCTTATCACCATTACCATTAATGTTTATGTTTTGCTGAACAAAAATCAACTACTTTCCAAGAACTGCAAGTTATAAGAGAATGATGCAACTAGTGTTTTAGCCAAAACCAATAATCGACAAAATGGACACTGTCCAAGCAAAATAAAAAATAGAAATAACTGAATTAACAACAATATCAATATGAATACCTGAAATAACAAACACAAAAAGGTGGTGGGTATGGCAGGCAAGCATGTAGCTTTTCATCAATTTAAAAAATAAAGGGTATTCAATGAGTAAATCTCGTTATGGCAAAGATCTTACGCAACTTATCTCCATGATCTCTAACTGGTGATTTAACCAAACACCAGTGTATGCTCTCTGAACAACTCGCTTATAATAGCCAATAACATTGAAATATTTCATATATAAGGAAGGTAATTCTTTCAGTTATGATAAAACCACTACATATGTTAAAACTATTATGTAACATCCCAGTTCTTTTTTTCAGATTGGAAACAATCTTGGGTGTAAATGCAGGGATGAGAATGGCAAATGAGAAAAACAGCTGAAATTTGCATAATGTAGAGTAAGATCAGCGGATATGTACAAAGGCTTTATTGATAGGACAACTAAGAGGAATTCACCCTCTTCTTTCACTGGAAGGAGGCTGGGGACACTTGCTTGATAAGCAATGATTAAATTATCATCATCATATTATTTTAAAAATAGTGTAAAAAAAAAAAACTCTTCATTTATAGTTGAATCCTATTTGGTCATGCTGATTTAAAAAAGAAAAAGAAAAAAGTCCCAGATGCTGTTATCCGACATTTCATATTTAGAGTATTTAAAAATGTTGTTCATTTTACAATTTACAGATGCTTTGATGTCAGAACCCTTTGAATATTGGGGACCAACCTGTAAGTTACAAAGTTAGGATAGTGTTCCC
>JAUTBY010105507.1:0-10543 GCA_032361585.1 Peltospira operculata | reverse complement strand
TTTCATTTAAATAGTCTATAATATTTCTTAAGTGTGAAGGCAAATGTCATGACAATTAAATTGGAATGGAAAATATACAAGAACTTGAAATCTGTCTATATGGATTAAAATAGCAAAGAAAGAACAAAATATCAAAACTGGTTTAAAGCTACTAAAGGAAAATGTTTAAAACAACAATAATCCTCCCTAATGAGTAACATCTGCATAATAAAAGTGTGTTCAGTTATAACAAGAACTATGTTTGTGCTTACAGTTACAGCTGAATACACAGACTTCATTTTCTGTCTATACAATAAGCCAACAGTCGAAGATATTAAAAAAGTGACAAAGATTAATTTGATAAACCTTTTGACATGATATAACTGCATATCTGAAACTGTATCCAAACGACATGGCAGTAACTCAATAGTTCTACAGAAATCATTGATTATAACTGTGGCATCCTAAGTAAACAGGACGAGTTCAGATGCAAAAAATTGATAAATCAATCTGTTATAACTTAGCAAAATAATTTGTTCTCTGTATTTTTTTATATGTTCACACTGAATAATTTTCATTCAAACTCATCAACTTAGTAAATCAAAGGACAAATGAGCTTGTACATCAAAATATGATGCCCTGTAGCAACTATCTGAGATTTGTTTTTATTTTATTACTAACACACTTAAGTTGACTTAACACATTTTATTAATGATTATATCTGCATCAGACATATTTTTAATCAGAAAAATCCCTAATGGCTTACTGACAGGGGCTGATCTCTGATCGACCAAGTGTCAGGTGGGTGCTTTTACCACTAGGCTACCAAGGCACTCTACCCACAAGTGAAGTTTATTTTCAATTGAAATGGCATTTATCAATGTTTGTGTTTGAACTCTTCTTGTGTACATCTCTGTTCACATATATTTAATATAAGACAAAAATCAATGGCTTTTGAACATTGTGTTACTTCTAAGTAGTCTGGATACAGCTTGTGGTTTTTCAATGTCATATACAGTAACCTTTAGAACTGGTTTCTTCTTATGTGGCCATACAGACTTGTGAAAATAATAAGAAATTCTCCGTACACTGAACACAAACAGACAGACCATTTTACAATATTCATTCACCCCTCTCACTTGCAGGAGATGGACAGGGGCTGAGTATAAATTAAATGTTAATATTTATATTAAACTATAAAACATACAATATAATGACAAGATGAACTTATATATAATATGCCTTTACATAATAATGGATATTATTACAACGTGCAGGAAATACTGATGAACTACAGACATTATGTTAACATATTAATTGTCATGGATTTCAATGAGCCCTCTCTGAAGGTTGAAAACATTAACAAATTCAATCAAAATGTCTTCAGTTGAGTGCTGATAGCTGTAAGTGATACCAGTCCATACTGTAGTACTAAGCATCAACAAACGGGTATTATATTCAGTCAAGAAAACACAGGATTCAGAAATATATCTGAGATAAACTATACCAAATTTGTGAAAGTGAACACACTTGAAAGAGAATGCAACCAGATTCAATCTCCACTTGAGGATAAAACCTCATCTCACCTTTAAATATTAATATACAAGATCATTATCATCTCCATTATAAGCCTACTGTAACTGTAGATGTCAAAGGAACACTCACTTTAATGACTGTCACAGATCTTTTCAACTGCCATTCAACATTTATTTATCACCTTATAGGTCTGGTTTTTGCAGTTTGTTGTTAACTCTGAGATTACTTTTCATAAATTTAAAATAATTTTAAATGACGCTTTCTGCAATCATTCATCCTGTGAATTAATATTGCTATGTATATACATGATTTGTCTTTTCTTGCTAGCATCTTCTGGTTATCACTTTACCACTTTTTCTAATTCAATGCATAATTTTCTGATTTTCTAGACTAGGAACATTTGCACCTTCATCACTTTATAAGATTTTAAAATATATCTTAAAGCTACATATGGTTTTAATGCTGGACACAGTGCTTGCAAGTACTAAATCAGATCAAGGTGAAAATCACATGAAGCAATCTTTTACTACTAGATTGTGATGAAATGAAAGACTGCAGAACATGGTGATGAAGTCCTGTACAGATTAATGAACCTCTGACAAGTGATGAAACCTTGTACACTGACAATGATGTCCTGTACACGGGTAATGATGATCTGTACTTGAGTAATCATGGTTTGTACACAGGTGATGATGTCCTATATGAGTAATGATGCCAGTTACAGAAGTAATCATATTTTTACACAAGTGATCATGCACTGTACAGAGTAATGATGACTTGTACACAAGTAATGATGCCTGGTACAAAGGTAGTCAATGCTTTGTACAGTACACATGTAATGATGTGCTGTACAGTAATGCAAGCTTGGACATGGTGATCAAGCCCTGTACATGAGTAATGATGCTCTGTACAGAAGTAATGATTTTCTGTGCAGAAGTAATCATGCCTTGTACATGAGTAATGATGCCCTGTACACGAGTAACAGTGCCCTGTACACAAGTGGTGTCCTGCACTTCAGTAATCATAGCTTGTACATATGTAATGATGTCATGAACAATAACGATCATGACCTGTATACAAAGTAAAGATGGCCTGTACAGTGATGAAATCTTGTACATGAGTGATGCCCTGTACATGAGTGATGAAGTCCTACACAGTGATGAAGCCCCGTTGCTGATTGTCGCCGCTGTGTCAGACAGATGTCTCACGAAACACGCGTGTAGAGTTGTCTCCCTGTCGGATGTGGATGTAGCGCGTGGTGTCCACCTCCGAGATCTTCACCTGTGTGCTGGGAATGATGACATCGCCCGCCCCGGGCAGCTGTGTGTAATCTCCCTTTGGGGTTAACACTGCAAGTAGACAGAGGGAGATTTCCAATTAAATACCAAGCATAAAACTGAATCAAATATCAGTCATGTAAACCAATATAGTACAATGCAGAATGTGAAACTGAATCATATGTAAATAATGGTAAAATTAGCCTAACAGCAAAGTAAGTTTAGAAAGTTATGTGAGGCTGATCTGATGAAAAGAAGAAATAGAAAATGATAAATGTTTATGACAAAAATCTACAAAAACATTATTTTTCTAGCTTAAGAACAGTGACAGCTGTATTATAACACAGCTATTTAATGAACAAAAACACAGCTATTTAATGAACAAAAACCTTGAGTAATGTCCCTATATCCACTGAAGTTTTTGACATAACAGAGATATTTTGCCCATTTCATGAAGATAATTTTAACTATGGTAATGCAGTTATAATGGTAACAGTATGCCCTAACCATCACTTGAGTGAAATTCTCTGCTACTGAAGTAATGCTTGATGTTATTTAAATTTCATTTGACACTACTTCCTTTAATCTGATCAGCTGAATGGTGATTCTCACAACAGAACCATAAACACTTAATTCAATAACAATAATTAGTATTATGATACGTGGAAAAAATACTGTGATAATAGCACAAGGAGCCTTATGTTGCCTGATTCAATTTACTGCTGCCCTACTGGATACTGCTGATTAAGCACAACCAGTTAACAAATGATGGTATTCATAGATAGGTATTTTAAATACTAAACATGCTGTATGTCTCGACATTTTCTGAATTCCAATTTATTTGCATAATGAATGAATTAATTAATTTAGTTATATTTTTTAATCTGGGGCATGACAAATATCAACACTTCCTCTAGTCCTGAAGAAGATTTCATTTAGACTAAGTTTACCAGATTCATATGAAAATTTCATTTAGACTACATTAAGTTTACCAGGTCCATATTTTTATTTATTTACTTTTATTTTTAGTTATATCTTAAAATCTAGGTTTCAGTGAAATAAGCCTGATGTTAGTTGTAACGATGAAAAATGTCCACAAAGAAAATTTCATCCTAATCACCTAGAATTTTAAATTTATTTCCAATATACCAAATACTGTCACGTTCATAAGAAGATTAAAGGACAACAAATATCTTAAGAATTTGAAGTTTCCTGTCAGTGTTGCATATAATTTGACTCCGAGTGGATAAAATTTAATTATCAGTGAAGATGAAATGCTGGCCTTCACATTTTAGCACACAATTACAAGGGGAAAGAACTCATACTAGATACAATTTTAATTACCTGTAGTCTAATTTGTCACCTACACAGTGAATGATTTGTTGGGATTCACATTGCAGTTTGTAAATCATTCTGTGAATCAGGTTTACAGAATGGAACTAATCAAACATAGGCCTACTAATTTGCTAATCAAATTAAACATAACTGCAGTAACTGCAAACCATTCTTTTCAGTTCAAACTATTCCCTGATATACATAAAACCATCAGGATATATTCACACGAACAGTTATAAAATTCAGTGTTAATTACATGGGAAAAGAAAACACAGGGTAATGAGCATGTGACAGTGCTTATAAACATAAGACCACTGCTTTCTCAAAATTAAATATGTTTTTCAGTATAAAACTATCCTGACACTGACAAACACAGTATGGCTTTTGTTTCTTCTTTAAACTGTCTATGATTAATCCGAAAAGTTACACATTCAGAAAATCTACATATTTACATTTTAAAATAATAATTCAGTCATATTAAGAAAAGTAACATCAATAAAATAAAAAATAAAATAAAAAAATAAAAATAAAAATAAATTCTTACTACATAAATAAATGTTTAATGCAAACAACAAATAAATATTGAATATGAAAAAAATATAGTCAATAAATACAGAGTTCCACCTAACCAGAACTTACTGTTTATACAGAAAGGTCATGCATAAGGGCTACACGTATGCAGAAGTATAGATTACAACGAAAGACTAATGTGCCAACATAACCAAGGATAAGACTTGAAAGAGACCATCTATTGAAGTTTCGGTACCGTACATGGATATAAACATGTTAAGCCAAACAACACATATGCTGTATATAGACATATCCTAATTTTGTTTTATGCTTGGCTATTGTGGATTTGATACACATGATATTTAAAAACAAACATGCCGACAGCCAATCATTATTCTTATGTGGATGAAAAAAATCAACAAACAAATCTTATATTCAGTGACCTTTTGCAGTTATAAAGCTAAACTAGTTATGATAATTAAACCCTTCTGATGAAGCAACCAATATACTAGAAGTATTCCTGTATGGTTGGTATCATTAATCAAATAATGCCTAAGTACTCAAAATGTGTTATTTTAGTCATACAAAATAATTATGGCTTTCAAATAATAATTATGGCTTTTTAAAATGTTTTTTTTCTTTTCTTTATAATTAGCTAGGTAATAACAATATAGTGTGGCATACAGGAAAAATAAAGGATTCATCACAAATGTGTTTTTTTTAAATATGGAAAATATTAACTAATTAATGACACAAGATATTAAAAAACAGTAGTTGATTTTATTTATCCTATAACACTTCTAACATAACATTTTAATTTGATTAGTCAATCACTTAATAAATATGACATAGCAATTGGCTAAAATGTATTTAGACATCACAATTTCAACAATTTAACTTTAAGATGTGCAGTTTGTATTTTCTTGTAAACAACTGTCAATATACCATTTGCATGGTATTATTATATGAATTAACAAACAAAATTATCACACAGATTTATGATAGGGAGATCATGGGTTAGTTATTGGATAAAATGATATATTACTTTCCTTTGAAGGACCTTTATCATAATGATTATATTTCATGTCACACAAGGTTATATTTGAAAACATGGTCCATGTTTTACAACAGCTACGGTCAGATTTAACACAGCTTTATTGGCTGTGAGAGGGTGTGTGGGTCAAGTGTCTATCTGGATAAAAACATTCATATTGATATTGTAATCATTTCATGGACGGAGGGACTGCCTGCACCAGACATTGCGCCATGACAGGCATGTGCTAAAACAACTCAGCTGTGAATGTGCAGTTTAACCTTATGACCTGATATTGGAAAAATCTATATTTCCTCATCCATCTCCCCCACTCCCCAATTTAAAATGTGATCTCCATAAATTTTTAGACATATGCACATATATGTATATAAAAGTAATATTGCTAATACTATGAATACAATTTAAATATTAGCAAGTGTGTGTTGATAACTTTCAAATGAATGTGTCATTAACTAGTACCTTTCTTACTTTACAACAAAGTATGTTTAGCAGTATTAAAAAAACACACATCACTTCTTGTAAATTGTTACAAAAGAAAAACAAATATAATCTAAAATTCAACTAAAAGATCAAGTATACTACTATTATCTATGTTTAGAATTCTACGACGATGTCACAACAAAAAGCATGCACAATGTAAAACAACTACATAAAACTACAGTGCTCATTTACAGAAACCACCTTCTTGAATCCTTTTTCTCCTAAATATATTTCATTTACAAATGACTTATTTCTAAAAATTGTAAATAAATTAATTTCGTCAAAGTCACTTATTTCATTAATATATTTTATACTTTTTTTTTTTTAAACAAATTTATTTGATTTTGATTTTGTTGTTGTTATCATTTATTACAAAATATTAATGTTTAATTCAAATAATTATAATAACAATTAACACTAGGTATTGAAAATAAATTGTTCATTAACCTTCACAACCATTTAACCCATTATGAAAATAAAACAAAATCCTTAAATATTATTAGCAGTACAGTACAATTAGAGAATTAATTCAAAGCAATTTTAAGCTAAATTATCACTCATTTTTGTTAAGAGATTGAAAATCCAATCTTAAAAATAAGATATTCATTTTTGTAACCTGACTAACATTAATTTATAGATTAAAATCAAGCAGCAATGAATAAATCTGTTTTTAAATACTGCAATCACAGCACATAAAATAGCCTACCACCATGTGATTTCAAAACAGAAATAAAATGTTTTGAAGCCCCACCATATAAATAAATGTAAAGCCACTGATACTAGTTTTCAAACAGTATTTTAATTTCCTATAATTTTTTAGATGTAAGAACATTTTATTTACCAAAATAGCAAATTTTGCAAACTTTGACCATTATATCATTACAATTAAACAATTTCCGTAACTAAAAACAATGAACTCACCTAATGACATTGTATAATTGTTTTGCTATCATTCCTGTGTATATAGAATAGATATGCCGCATGAAAAAGGTACTAAAGAAATAAATTTCTATCTTAACTTAGGTAGCATTTTTCAGATATAGGGAAAATATTGATTTTCACATTTGTATGATGTAACAATAAATACAAATTAATTCTTCAAATTGATATTTTCACCTGATTTAGTGCCCCTCAACTAGGAATTCTCTATCCGCCCCTAAACAACATATGTCTTATAATCTCTCAATAGTCAATAATAGATATTGCCTAATTTTATATCTGTATACCGTAGTTTAAAATAATGACATTGACTAAAGGTTTTTAAAGTTTTTTTGTTTAAATCTACAACTCAAGTCCATGACATTTCCTAATTATATTAAATAACTAAATAACAAGCCCTGATTTCATGGTTCAGTATAACTGTAGTCAATAATCATCATCTAATTTTGTGTCTTGAATTACAATCAATAAATGTGCCTAATGTTGTATTTCTCTGCATGTAACAGTATATTACATCAGTTAATTATAGAAAAATTGCATCTTCTAATTTTATATATCTAACTAGAATCAATAATATTATTTAACTTTACCCATCTATACCTAGAATCAATGAAATCACCTAATTTTATATTTATAACGAAGGTCAACCTCAGGCCGTAAGTAGACTTAATTACTTAATTTCATATATCTAAACCTAGAGATAATGATATCACCTATCTTTGCCTCTATCTATAACTAGAAATGACGACATTACCTAATTTTATCTCTCTACACCGTGAGATGACGATATAACCTAATTTTATGTCCATCTGTAACTAGGATCAGTGAAATCACCTAATTTTATATCTATATACCTAAAGACAATGATATCACCTAATTTTATGTCTGTTTATAACGAGAATCAGTTCAGATCACCTAACTGTATATTTCTATACACCTAATTATATCACCTAATTTCATCTTTGTCTATAACTAGGATCAGTGGCTCTGGTTATTAAAAAGGATTCAAGAGCAGTGAGTCAAATGAAAGAAAGCAAGGCCACTCACATCAAGAAACAAAAGTCACGACACACAAGGCAAGGTGATCACAATATTGTGCAGGGGCAAGGACACTTCATGGTGGAGCCTGAAGTCGACGATGCCGCTGCCACCGCCGCAGACACCTGCCGCTTTGTTCTCAGCAGCATATCGTTCTCCTCTGACCCAGCGTCAGACGCAGAGGCATGCAGCAGTTTGACATCATGCACGACAACGTCATTGTTATTAGCAGAGCTATCTACAGCAGTTTGAACAACATGAGGGGCATATTTCTTGCCGACATTTAACGACCCGTAGACACTGGGAGCATTTTTGTTGACAATTAAAGACCCACGATCATTCAGTGTATCTGTTTTAACAGTTGAAGTCTCGTGGGAATTGGAGGTATTTAAAGACCCATGATCATTGGATGCATTTTTGTCAGCAATTAAAGACCGGCTTTGGTCATCTATAACAGTAGCATCACGATCACCTCCACCACTGTCAGAGACATTGGACACCGTGGTCGAGATAGACACGGTATCGGGATCGTATCCCATTACAGGATTGTTGGGATCCAGTGTGTTGTCCTCATCACAGAAGTCCTCAGACGACGAGCTGTGATGGCGGGATCGTGGACGCCGGGGCCATGCTTTCAACACACGGCCCACGGTCATGATCTGCAGGGCGACATTTTGCAGTGACAACCGCCCCCCGTCGGCTACCGACTGATCCATTCTCTTTTTGATGCTGCTTTTGAACTCAGGGAGAAGATAGGTCTCCTTTTCAAAGGTGGCAAAATCGTGAATGTTGACCTGTTCCAAGTCTGGGTCAGTGATGTCCTCCCCATTTATAGACAGGGTGTTTTTTCGAGTTAATTTCAAAGGGGAAACTGTGTTGCTAAGATTACCTTTGCCTGGTTTTAAGTGAATACAAAGGTACACTGGCTGCAGGAATAGAAAAAGAACAAGAACAATAAATGATCAATAATTACATGTAATACTTGATGGCTATGATGTTCTTATATAGAATAATGAATACACATAACATTCAATGTTTGAAAAAGCTTGAAAAATTTAAAACAAAGCCATAGTGCCAATTTAAAAAATAAAAAATTACAATGCATTATCAACACCATAGGACCACAATTTAAATTACTGATCTAAATCTTATATATTTAGATCTTTGATATTCACAGACAGATAAAGATGAACATATCAAGGCATAAAAAAGACACAAAAAGATAATAATATTAAATTAAATTATTTCAATTTAAGTCATGTATCCTTGAATGCCGTATTAACCTATTTTGGTCAGGCTTCCAGTAAAACTAACATCACCCAATAGAAGTCAATCCAAGATTGATTCAAAAGGTTTATTTCTGACTTACCTTGTGGTCCCCCATACATACTTCCTTGCCAATGATATTATACTGGGGTATGTGGTTATCATCCTGAAAAGAATACAAAAACTATTCTAATACGTGAGGCCATTTCCCCAGAGGAAGGATTTCTGCTAGGAATAAATGTTAAAAGGAAATACAAGTCCAGTGAAACAGATATCAACAAAAATGTAATAGGTAAGGCACTAATTTCCATCAACATCCCACCACTGGAATATTTCTTGTATCCATTATTTTTCATAAATTCAATAAGAATCTGCTGAATGTCTATTTAAATATATATTTTAAAAATATGAAATATAAATCAAATCAACTATAATATAGTTTAAAAAAAACAACTACAAAGACTGATCCACAGAGAAGCATTAAAAAGAAGAAAAAGATAAAAACAGAGAAACAAAAGAAAGAAGATTATTAAATTATAGATATTATCCTGTTACTGACTTTTCGTATTTTTAAAATTATTTAATTCTATTCACAGTTTTGATACCTCCCATTATTTGACATTCCACTGCTGATGTACATCTGCCTACTCAAATGCCATTAAGTATTGATCAACTCTGTTAATGATAGTTTACTACAGCAATGAAACATTCTTGTGACAAAATGACTCCATTTTTTTTGTCTGCACCTTTGTGCTATAGCCATTAAACCATTAAATATAATGGCACATACTGGGTCCACAAAGCAGCAATGGCAAAACAGCATCGGGTTTCTATTATCTGTACACTCTACAAACGTAAGTCTGATTCTGGATTACTCTAATGCACATAGTGAATGCAGATATTAAACACTGACTAAGCCTAATAGATAAAAAGCAGACAAATCAGTTCTACTTTCCATTAAAACTGATTACTCGCTAAAGCTTGTGACAATGAAAAAATTATTTCATTTGGGACATAAATTTGTTAATACATGGTAACCCATTTGATATTATCTATAACATTACCTTCAGTATGATGTCTCTTGCACTAAACTAAAAACCTATTCCAGTCTTTTTACCTACAGTATGAT
>JAUTBY010104396.1:0-13547 GCA_032361585.1 Peltospira operculata | reverse complement strand
GGTGCAAAATGCAATATTTCCATTTTTGCAGTAAAGGAAAATCCACCAAATAAGCTTAATGTGTTGTATTTTCAAAATGTTATTTCATATATTAATTAATATAAAAACACGTTATTTTACAATACCTTAGGTAGCAATATAACTTGCATACCATTATGTCATTGACAGACATACAATAATAACCACGTGAAAACATTCTTGTTAAAATGGTCTATACTGAGGTTTGTGACTAAACTCTTCCATTATTAATGCATTAAGTTAGTTCATGCAGAACAATGCAAGAATACATGTTTGACCTATTACTTTAGATATTAATTAACAAATAATAATTAATGGTAAACATAAAACAGAATTAATAATGCATGTATTGTTTACATCATTGTATTGTCATTTCAAAAGTTGAAATATGCCCTAGCTTGATTTAGTTTTTATTGTTTAGCGTGCCAATAACAGGATTTATCACTAGTGTGGTTTAGGAATTGGTTACAATTTAAAACTACTATGTCTGGATATATGTGATTGTCACTGATTAATAATTCAAAATTTAAGCACAACAGTATTACTCTGACACTTATCAGTTATCGCTATCAATGGATATAAAATGTCTACTACATAATCTGCCATATTTTGTAGCAGAAAAGTCAAGTTTGTGCTATTTTTAATGCCATTTATGTCGTTTTAGTGATGAAGCTGTTAATGTTTTATTTGACATCCTTGTTTCAGGTGTCGTCGCCATTATTCACTTCCCAAAACAGTCAAAGTACCACATTATCTCACATAATGGAATCCCATGTTGCAAATGTGTTCAAAATTGGGGCAACCCACTTTTTACACACAATCCTGTATAAGCGCTTGACCTAGATAGCAAATGTAGTGTAATGGCTGTTTCGCTGACTGCTTCCATTGGACAAAACAAAACTTGATTGTGTCTTCTAAATGTTTAAATAGCAAAAGAATTCCAGACACAGTAGCTTTAAGGTTGCTAATATTTTTCATTTTTATTTACAGTATTTGAAATTAGGGCTTCTAGAATTAAAAAAAATAAATCCACTAGCTATAGGATCAGTGATTTTCAAAATCTGTGTTCTGTTATATGTAGTTATTTTCTTCTCTTTTTCATTAGCCATTGGTTTGATGATTTTAATCAATTGCTAGCCCAATGTGGAAAATCACTAGCCATGGGTGTGGAACCAGTGTATTCTAGAAGCCCTGATTGTTGTAATTAATGACTAGGCCAATGTGGAAAATCACTAGCCACGGGAGTGGGACTAGTGTATTCTAGAAGCCCTGGATGTTCATACGATCAAGGGTTCTAAATGACATTCATTATAAACAAAACTATATGTAACATTTTATTTACCAGTCTACCACAGCATTCTTAAGTTGGTGAAATTTTCGTATTCACTATATTACACATATAAAAAACATGCCAATAACATTACATCTTCATGGCACAAACAAAAAACTGCAGTAGATTTACAATATGCTGAAAATAAATAAATTACAAAAGATATGAATGGTCAGCTAAAGTTAATAACGCCGAACAGAGTGGGAACCATTTTGAGTCCATCAATCTGTGCTGACTGAGCCAAACCAATGTCTTTCAAGTTCTTGATGTCGTCTTCGAGTTTCGCTTCATACGCCTGTAAAGAACAAAATTGATCTGACTTCCACTTAGCTGTAATTCTACTTTCTCTAGGTGAAATATCTAATGATTTGAAAAATAAATGTCTAACAGATGAACAGAAATAAAATTATATTTATTCTTAAGGGTGCAATTACACGTAACAGATAAATCAACCTTCATTTAGGTGAAATACTTAATGTTTCGAACAGAAATACAATTTGATTTATTCTTAATGGTAGCAATTAAATGTAACAGATATATCAACCTCTATTGAGGGTATTTGAACCACGGACCCTTGGAAATTACAATTAATATATTACTGCCAGTAGGAGCACTTTATACATACACTGCTACACAGGATTTTTTGGGAGGTTAGTCCACAAATTGATTATACTAAAAGGAGCAAATTGTAGGAAACCCATCAAACAAAAAATGACCAAGTAAAATGAAATATTTTATATGCAAGGATTTAAAAATATTTCACTATCAGGTTAAATTTGTATATTTGTAGAGATGGTAAACATATACACTTCTTTATTTTGTAAGCTAAATGAAATATACCATTATGGATTTTAGTAACTGTTTAAAATTTTGTTGAGAGATGATAGTAATAACTGTCTTAAATTTGTTTGAGAGATAAGTAAATAAATTGTTGTGAAACGACTTTTAATAACTGTCATAAATAATATTGGGGTATAGATATAAACCTGAAGTTCCTGTATCTCTTTACACATGTTGAGGTTCGTTTCCTGTGTGTTTTTCAACGTACACTTCAGCATCTTTATCTCTTGTTCGCGCTCTGGAAGGGAAAGAGAGAGAAATATATTTAACGATGCACTCAACACATATTATCTACAGTTATATGACATCAGGCATATGGTTAAGAATTATTATAAAAGTAAGAGACAGAGAGAAAGAGATGTTTCATTTACCGGTAATGTTGCACTCAACACATTTTATCTACGGTTATATGGCATCAGGCATACGGCTAAAGATCATTATGATAGTAAGAAAGGAAATCCACTGCCACCACATAGGCTACTCTTTGATTAGCAGTAAGGGATCTTTTAAATGCATCCTCCCACAAAAGACAGGCTATACCACAGCTTTTGATAAACTAGTTGTGGAGTACTGGTTAGAACAAGAATTATCTCAAACGGTCCGCCAGGTGGGATTGATCCGACAATCCACCAGACCATGAGTAGATGCTCTATGTCCTGCTGTTTGCTCTGGTAAAGAGAAAAACAATACAGTGGTTTTTCTCTATAACATTAAAATTTAATAATCAAACAGGATTGAAAGGGTTAAAGATACGGTCAATATGAAAAACAAAAAACAACATGCAACATCCATTACAATTATAATGAAATTGTGTAATTAAAGAAATAAGAAATATGATTAACCTCTCATGGCTGAAGGAATTGTGACCAGATATCAAGTCCATGACAGGCGTGTGCTATAACAGTTTGACTCTCAGTGTGCATATTAAACCCATGACAGGCGTGTGCTATAACAGCTCAGCTTTGAATGTATACATTAAACCCATGCCAGGCATCTGCTATAGCAGGTCAGGTTTGAATGTACACATTAAACCCATGCCAGGCGTCTGCTATAACAGGTCAGTTCTGAATGTACACATTAAACCCATGACAGGCGTATGCTATAACAGGTCAGTTCTGAATGTACACATTAAACCCATGCCAGGCGTCTGCTATAACAGGTCAGTTCTGAATGTACACATTAAACCCATGTCAGGCGTGTGCTATAACAGCTTGGTTCTGAACGCACATGTTAAACCCATGACAGGCGTCTGCTATAACAGGTCAGTTCTGAATGTACACATTAAACCCATGTCAGGCGTGTGCTATAACAGCTTGGTTCTGAACGCACATGTTAAATCCATGACTGGCATGTGCTATAACAGGTCAGCTTTGAATGTACACATTAAACCCATGCCAGGCGTCTGCTATAACAGGTCAGTTCTGAAAGTACATGTTAAATCCATGACAGGCGTGTGCTATAATAGCTTGAATGTCACTGTGCATATTAAATCCATGACAGACATGTGCTATAACAGCTTGACTCTCAGTGTGCATATTAAACACCATGATCATTACTAACCGTAATTTTTCTGTATAAAGTCATGAATGAAGCCTTCGATATTGACCGGTGAGGACAGTCTGAGGGACTCGGCGTTCACCTCACTGTCGGACATTGACCCCAAACTCTCGGAGGCCATGTCTACCACGATCAGTGGAGTGCTCGACATCGCATCTTGCTGCTGCTGTTTGTGCATCTCCTTCTCTAGTTCACCTGGTGAAAAATAGTCAGTTAAAACATGAAAACCAGAATATGATCTCTTGTAAGGTGGAAGCAGAGGTGATATAAATTATGGAGAAAGAGAGAGAGCGAGCAAGAGAGTGTTTTATTTAACGATCCACTCAACACATTGTATTTGAGAATACATGATGTCAAGCACATGATACAAAGGAAACCTAATATAACCACCTAGGCTACTTTTTCCAATCAACAGCAAGGATCTTTTATATCCACCATCCCACAGTTGTGGAGCACTGGCTGAAATGCAAAGTAGCCCAAAGAGTCCACCATATGGGATCAATCTGATAACCCACTGCACCATGAGCAAACATGTTTACCACTGAGCTATGTCCTGCTCCCTTACAGAGAGAGAGAGATATATTTTATTTAATAATGCACTCGACACATTTTACCATTAGATGGTGTCATGGCTAAGGACCATTATGAGAGAAAAGAGAGAGAGATTTGCAGTGGTAAAGCGTCATTAGGTGTGCAGTGAGCAAATGCCTACCCACAACCCACCCCACCCCAAAATCTGAAGAAAAATTGTCGTTTGCAATCTCTGGAACTTTCCAAAATTGTATTCAGTGCTAACAAAGCTAAAAGGCTATAACTTACAATACACACACTATAAACTTGAAACTAGAAATATACAAAATGAATCTTGTTTTTCAGACAAAATTAAAAGGTGCATTTACGTATTTCTAATGTAGGTGTTACATCCCTGTAATATATAGAGGATTTTACATGAATGTCTGTAACAGACAATTTTTATAACATGAGTGCCTAAATTATCAGAATGAGTTATACCATAATGACAACCATTGTAAACTGATAGCAGGTATATTCTGTAATTTGACTGGTTACTTTTCCAGGATCAAATGGGCAATAACACCCGGAAAGCTATGATGATTTTGTTATTACCTGACACATTCATTCATTCATTCAAGGCAAATCGTACAATAATTACGAACCTCATTTAGCTGTAATTCATAGGTAATATAAATAAAATACTAACCTGTCACTGCTTGCAAGTGCTGCCTTCCAAACATGTGTTCCTTCTTGTTGTGTAGAGAGCTGAAATACTGCCGACAGATCCGACAATACAGTTCACTGTCACAGTCTTCCTAGAGACGAGAAATAAGAATATTTACAACCAAGAGTCAGAACTTCATACGTCCAAGCCCTCAAGTAGTAATTACCATAATTCTTTATGAGAGATTCGTTTAGTTAGACCACACTTTTTGAGGTTGTTGAGAAAGAGAGAGAGAGAAATGTTTATTTAATGACGCACTCAACACATTTTATCTATTGACTGATTGATTGATTGATTAGGGCTTTACACCACGTTAGCAATATTGTAGCTATTCTGTGAACAGGCACAGCAGAACAAAGTAGTTGGGGAAGGAGTTCTATCCCCACACCCATTCTAAGTTGGGGGTTTTAAAGACACTGCAAAAAATTAATTTAACTAGTCTTATATTTACCATCAGTTGCCATGATAAATGTTATTAGTAAGATAGGAATTTAGTTTTGAAAATGTTCTGAGTAAGCATGAGTTTGTATTTAGCTGAAAGATCTATAAACACCTCTAATGTTCACCTGGTTCTATAGTATCTGTATGAGAAAATCTGCCCCATAAACACAATGAATGAATGAATGAATGTTTAATGACACCCCAGCACGAAAAACTAATCGAATATAGGGTGTCAGACCACGGTAAATTTAAGAACAAGGTAGAAATGCTATTAAAAACTGTGTAAAGAGCTGTGCTAAATGTAAGTATCACAGTAACACTAAATTTAAAATGTATTATAAACACAAGTATATCATAAAAAATATTTAGCTGCCAAAATGTTAAATCTGTTTTTAGATTATAAATAATATATGTTAAAGAAAAAAAGTTTTATAATGATTTAAAATGTATAATAAACAGACCCGTTAGTACTGGTTTATCTATCACTGAGTCAGCACGGCATAAAGGTTAACTGAAAAGTTACCAAATAAATAATTTGGAAAGTAAACCTACTACATAAACACGTACCTCTAAGTCTAGTATGGGGGTGGAGTAAGTTCCAGAATCAATGCCAGTGCCATCACCTAGTTAAAGAAAACAAACATACAATGGATTAGGTACAAAAGCACAATGCTCATACTACTGTCAAGACTGTAAGGTCTGCTTTACATACAAATGATGAATACAAATGCAGTAGACATGTAGCTAATATTTTCAGAGAAAAAAACTAAACCTATTATTATGTAAATATATGTCTTACCTTGTTTTTAAATTATTATTATTATTTTTTTAAATTATTTTTTTAAATTATTATTATAAATTTTTTTATAATAAAATTATTAAGTCATACTTTTTTTATTAGATTGGGAATGCACTTTAGGGGAATGAGGCTTGTAACAGGTCCCATAATACATAGTAGATTACATATTTGCTACTAGACCTTCACATAAATAACTAGAGTCTAATTTGGTGGCTACACATACCACAGTAGTTTCTCATTTTCTTCTTTCTCACGTAGTTGTGATACGCCTCTGACTGGTGAAACGTCTTCAGTTCGGCTATGTATCGCTGCTTATCTGCTTCTGCTTCGTCTAAATATTTCTGTAGAAATAAAAACACACAATAAAAATACTTGTAAGAATGAGATAAACATAAACATATGTTTTGAAAAAATATATATCATCAAGAAAACTTCAAATTACTTTTTGTCAATATTTCCCCCCAGTAATATGTATAATACAGCATAAATATGCAAGTTCAACATTTAGTTTTAAAGAATGTTAAAAAATCTAACATTTCAAATTCATTCTGTCACAGATTTTTGACCTATTTAATAGTTGAAATATTTCTTGAAAATAAACACCTATTATTCCTAAATTCATCTTATATAATCATCTACATAAACCCTGTTTTATTTATTAATATGTTTTTTGAAATAATTGAATTATGGAGATAGTTTATAAATCAGAAAATAATAACCATTTGGATAACTATGATGTGATGTACTGAAATTCTGTTCACCATATAATAACACCAGCCTCGATGGCGTAGTGGTCTAAGCCGTCAGTCTCAAAGATAAGACTGGTAGGTGTTGGGTTCGTATCCTGGTACAGGCTCCCACCCAGAGCAAGTTTCTAACGACTCATTCAGTAGGAGTAATGCCACTACACCCTCTTCTTTCTCACTAACCTCTAACACAGGTTATTACTAACTACTAATATCCTGTCCTGGGCAGACAGCTCAGGCTCCTGAGGTGCATGGCCAGAACAGGTGTGTACTCTGAATGTGCACATAAAACATGTTTACCTACCTAGCTACCTACCGACTTACCTACCAACCAATAACAAGATTTGATACAGAATGAACATACTTTCCATTTATAATCAGTATTAAGTTTTAAAAACTATTAACAACTATTGTTTAAAAACTATTATCTCCAGTGCTAATGGCCTTGTGATTTTCAATAATCCACTGAATTAAAGCATACACTAAAAAAATAACAATACACATAATCATTTTTTTGTTTTGTTATTTTTTCAAAACCATTGTTTTTCCTGGTTTTTTCAAAAATATATTTAACTTACCCTTGTTGGTTGTTTTTTGTTTTGTATTTAGATAGTTTTAAATTTGACTAGTTTAAAATAGTTTATATTATTCATATTTATAGACAAGTCAACCAGAACAAGTAGAAATATGATGAGCAAACGACTAAACATGTTTTAGATTATCTTAGCAATATTCAGTGTTTCTTAAGGCCCCACCCAGTCTCACTGTGAAAATTTTTGGTAGTGAACTTATACGAACCAGTATTCAGTGTGCATAGCTCATTGGGAAGCATGTTCGCTGATGGCGCAGTGGGTCATCGGATTGATCCCACATGGTGTGAACCCTTTGGGCTATGTCTCGTTCCAGTGAGTGCTCCACTAGTGTATTAAAGGCTGTGGTATGTGCTATTCTATCTATGGGACGGTGCATATAAAAAAAATACTTGCTGCTTATCAGAAAGAATAGCCTATGTGCTGGCAGTGGGTTTCCGTTCTCACTATTATAATGGTCCTTAACCATACCCCTGACGCCACATAACCGTAGATAAAATGTATTGAGTGCATTGTTAAATAAAACATTTCTCCCTCTCTCTCTTTGTGTATTGTACATCATTGTAAAGGTATGAATTACTTCTTATTAGTTTGCAGTCTCTTTTGTATTAAACCATCCACAACAACAGGCCAATACAATTGTCGCGAAACATTTGCAGTGGTCCTGCGAATTGAAGCCAAATGTTTAAACAAAATATCACCACCATTCACAGATGAATCCATTTTTTTCTATTCGTTCTGACTTCCGAAACTATTTGCCACAGTGGGACTGAGGTCTAAACTAACCCCATGGAAATTTAATCCCGTTTCTTACTTGTTTTTTCTCTGGTGCCATTGCTGACCACTCTTGTCCGAGGATTTTTGTGACATCAGAAAACAACATTTCAGGATTACTCTCCTTAATTTCCTGCCTTCTCTCTATGGCATACAAAACATACCTGCAAAACAAACACATTTAGAACACTACGCAGAGTACTGCAATGTTGAAATGCAATGCAAAAATAAAAAGTTTAATTATCTGGGCAATTACTCAACAACAAAAAAACTATCTTTGTTATTTCAGTTACCATACTGTGTTTGTCATTACATATTTTGACAGATTTGGGGTTACATTTTCTTATGTCATACAGTTTAAAACTACTATGTCTGGATATATCTTATTGTCACTGATTACTAATTCAAAATTTAAGCACAACCGTATTACTCTGACATCTGTCAATCGTCACTATCAAACGTCTACTACATAATCTGCAAGACTCGCCACCATATTTCTCTTCTCTCTATATCTTACCCTGTCATGGGAGCCCTTGGTGTATGCACCTCACGAGCACTCTTTCGCTTCTTTCCTTTTGGCCATCCACCTTTTCTTTTCTGGAAATGAATGAATGATTGAATGACTGAATGAATGTTTATAGCTGTATAGTTTTACAAATTATTAAAAAGAAGTTTAACAGGTTTTTATATACCCAGTGGTGGAAATTTATTTTATACATGTACTTACCTTCGGGCAAGTCAAAACTGGAAATTTACTTCCTTGAATTGACAATAGGTGCCCATATGTATTGAATATTGAATTTTAATTGCAAACAATTATATCAAGATACAATCATTACTTGCCCATGGACAAGTTACATCTCTAATATTTGTTGTCTAACTGTGAACTTTTATTTGATATGGAAATAAAGCAAAAATATTTTCCAACAGATTTGAAAAAAATCTGAAATGTTCAAAGAACACTTTCATTAACATCACATACCTTAGTTTCAAAATTCTGTTGACCTTGTTCGCTTGAGACTGACGTCACAGCGGTGGATGTAATCAACGACTGTGACAACCCGGCATCATGCACCAACCCTCCGGTAACTGTCACCGTATCAAATATCTGACCCGGCCGGGCATCAACATTGACGATGTCGCTGTCAGAATTGACCACCGAGCCGTCAAACATATGTTCTGTCTGGCCATCCAGATCCCCGTCTGCCGATACCACTGCTGATTCGAACATCTGACTCGAGTCTCTGCACACCCCAACAATGTCGTTATCAGAACTGACACCACTGCTGTCAAACATACTACCAGGCTGTTGACACAGGCCGACGACGTCGCCGTCCGAAGTGACGACACTGTTGTCAAACATGCTGCCAGGCTGCTGGCAGACGTTGACGACATCACTGTCACTAGGAACCGAGCCTCCGTCAAACAGGTTTCCTGACTGGTCACCGTCAACGCCATCCTCTTGCTGGCAGTTGGTGAACAGAGACACTGCAAGCAGACATCAGGGTATAATCTATCATGTATTTTGGGGCCTGTTACAGGTCCCATTCCCCTAAAGTGCATTCCCAATCTAATGCAAAATTATTTCCAATTATGACTTAATAATTTCCCATTCAGGATCATTATGCCTAGAATTAATTTAAATCTGTATGATAAATATGGAGGAAAATAAAATAAATATTTTTTCTTCAGTTTGTGAACTTGTTTTTATTGTTTTAAGAACTTTAATGAAGACATAAACAGCAAGACAGCTAATTTATTATTAAATTAATACAGATATTTATCATATTTTGGTAAATCCCATTTCCCATATTAAGACACATTTTTTTCCCAATTCACTATAAAAGGACCCTAGAAAATTGGTCTAGATTATACTCTGGACATGTATATCATACACAGATACACACACACATACATACAGGCGTGTGCACACATACACATACATATACCACACACTAACATACATGCACACGTGTGCACACATAATCATACATACACCACACACTTACATACCAGCACACATACACATACATAAACCACACACACATCTGCATACATACACATAGATACACACATAAATATACATAGACACACACCACACATATACCCATTATCAGATTTAGATAAAATGACTCCAACAAGGTCTGAAAGTAATGGAACATCAAGTACAGCCACATGTAATTGTTGAAGTTAAGACCAACTTCTGTTGAAAGGTCTGGTTTACATATCAGGACTTATAGAATTTTCAAAAAATCCAGTAGCCATAAGATCAGTGATTTTCAAAATTCACTAGCCCTACTTATTTTCTGTTACATGTACTGTTATTTTCTTTTCTAATTCACTAGCCACTGGGCCTGATGACTAATTAATTACTAGCCCGATGAGAAAAATCACTAGCCACAGGAGTGGGGCTAGTGTATTCTAGAAGCCTTGATCATACAGAAGTTGAATACAAATTGAATACAGACTTAGTGCTAGTTTGTTGTTGCTGTGAAGAATCTATTTTACAATGCCTAAAAACAATTCGAAAACCACATGCTATATCCATGGTAATAAAATATTTAAAAAGAGTTCATGCTCAACATACCTGCAAGAGGTATTAGATGCCTGCCTTGTTCATCAGCCGTGGTCGAGATACTGCTGTAAGACACACACCCAATTCCATCAGCAACAGACAGAACCAATCTACAACAATAAAACTATAGCTTAATAACTGCTGACTACAAAACAACAAATTATAACCTAATGAAAAATAACTGTATTATCAAACCTATGTAGTTAATTTATTTATTTTTAAACTTTTTTATAAGACTTTAGTAAGTACAATTGATACTAATGCATTTAACACAATTTATTAGTGGAAGTGGATCTCAAACACATCATTATTATTAACCAGTCTCAGTGGTAAGCATGAATTTGCTCATTGTGTGGTGGGTTGTAGGATCGATCCCACATGGTGGAAACTTTGGGCTATGTCTCATTTCAACCAGTGCTCCAAAGTGTATCAAAGGCTGTGGTATGTGCTATTCTGTATGTGGGATGGTGCATATAAAGGACCCCTTGCTGTTTGTCGGAAAGAGTGGTTTATGTGGCAGCACACTTCCATTCTCACTGTCATAACTGTCTTTAACCATACTCCTGATGCCATATAACCGTAGAAAAATGTGCTGAGTGTGTCGTTAAATAAAACATTTCTGGTTTCTTGTCATGACTGGCGGTGCTTAATGTACACCCATAATGTGTTAGAAGTTCTGAATGTATACAACAGACCTGTGACCTGATCCAACTGTTATGTTATCAACTGTCTTTGATGGCATAGTGGTCTATGTATGTAGTGGTCTACGCTTCTAGTATGTAACTGTCTAATCAGGCATGCATTTAAATAATTGGCTTCCCTACACCATTAATATTTTTAGCGACCCCACCCCAACCCCTACAAAACCATTAAGTAATACCATATTAGCTATAACATTCATCAGAATATTACAAAAGGCTGCTAGGTACAGGGCTCAAATCCTAGTATCAGCTCCTACAAAGAGCAAATTCTTAAGGACTCCAGAAGGTAGGTACTAGGCTACTACACCCTCCTCTCTCTCACTAACAGTCACAACTAACTACTGACCACCTATTCTGGACAGACAGCTCAGGTAACTGAGGTATGCGTCCACGACAGGCATGCGCTGTAACTACTTGCTCTAAGTATGCATGTTAAACACCATTACTATGACCTGACCTGATGCTATGTTGGAACTAAAAGGCAAGCTGTTGTTGAATGGCTCATTATCAGTTGTCTTACCCTCTTGGAGTTTCCACTAAAACAGCATTTTCTGGAATTAATGCTGAAGACAGCGATACTGATGTGTCTGAAGGTGGCATTTCAACTTTGAGATGAACAGTGTCCGAAAAAGAACCAATAGTTGTCAGTGGGATGGAACTCAGTGAAATATCTGCTCCATTTAATGTGACAGCGTAAGTGTTTACATTACATGGGTCCGACTCCGATGTTGAAATTTCGCTATTCATACTGTCAACTGTAAGCATGCTAAAGGACACCGTTGTTAAGTCTCCGTTTATTTACACCAGTTACTGGAAACACATCTTCTATGTCTGGTGATTTCGGCTTAGCCCATTGTTACAGAAGGATCACACAGCGAGCGAATATAAAATCGAACTTGAAACCACAAGTGCCGATAATTGATTAAATTAGTCACATATTATGCCCTTCTTTCAAAAACAAGTAGCTGAAAAAGGTGTACAACAACATATACAAATACTGGTAGAAAACATCAAACCATTTTCGCTTTATAAAAATCATCTACGTATTTAATAAAGTAAGTTTCGAATGCCAATTTGTTTCATTTTGTATCAATGAGGAAACTATCCACCATACGCCAGCGGAAGTGTATAAGGGAGATAATTCTGATCTGTGAATCTCCCCACCCCTATTACCGAATGATAGCTTCGCTTGTTTATCTACCTACATGACATGATTGTTTGGTATTTCTGACATTACTAGCCCTACTATCAAATGTCAAAGATAGCCGAACCTTTAGAAGAACAATCCATTAATTATACAAAATAATAATTGATTTTATATAAATTAAAAATACATTTTAAAATTATGAATAAGCCTAATCATGTTATGTTCACATGAACAGTGCTGTAAATTAAAATGTTAGCGTACATGTCAATTTGAACTACGAAACGGTAAACTAAGCCAAAAATCGTACGTCTGCACACGGCAGATTTGAAGGAAAGTTTAGACAAAATTTTAATTATATTGTTTTCATGATCTATCAAGTGTTTCGTCTGTAAGATTAATGATACTCCTCGATGTTTCATTCCATCTATATCGTCTGCAAAAGGACTCCTTTGTCTATTTCTCGTTCCAGCCAGGGCTCCACGACTGGTATATCAAAGGTCATGGTATGGGCTATCGTGCCTATGGGGTGGTGCATATAAAAGATCCCATGCTGCTAATGGGGAAAGAGTAACCTATGTTGCAGCAGCGGGATTCCGTTTTCGCTATTACAAGGATGATTTCTAGGAACAAATGAGAACGCAAGACGCTAATGAGTTCAGGGCAAGCCCCATACAATACATAGTCATAGACCTATACAAAAAAGAAAGAAAAAAGAAGTTATATGTCCTCCCGCTTCCGCTGCCTTTGTGTGTTTGCGTTGTGTGTGTGCGTACGTGCGTGTGTGCGTGTGTG
>JAUTBY010103285.1:0-13550 GCA_032361585.1 Peltospira operculata | reverse complement strand
AAGGATAACCGATATTCGATTAACCCGCTCTTTTACGTCATATCTCAGAAATTGCGTTTATTCTTAGAATTGGCGTTGCTAAACTGCAAAAAAGCCAAACTGTCTGCAAAGGCAGGACGGAAAGCCACGGGTCTCCCGCAGATCGCCAAGCCGCTCAGTCATTACATTATGAGGCTTTACACCATGATCTGGATCAAAAAATATTTGACTGTTTTACTTTTCATAACTTTTTTTTCACCCTATGCGTTGAGTGCTTCTACTGTTCGTATTATGCCGTTAGGTGATTCCATCACCTATGGTGCTGACAATTCTCTAAATGCCATTGATGCTTCTATTGCCTACAGAGGCTCCTTGTGGACAAAACTGCATGATGCCGGATATGATATTGATTTCGTAGGTGAGGTACAAGCCGGTAGTGATTACCAAATATTCGATCCCTCTTTCGATCTGGATAATGAAGGACACTGGGGATGGCGTGCCGATGAGATAGCTTCACATGTAACAGATTATCTGGCAGTCAATTCTCCTGATATCATTCTTCTGCATATTGGAACGAATGACCTTAATCAAGGAGAAGATATTACCAGTACTGTGAACGATGTTAGCAATATTTTAGATAATATTCATAATTTCGATCCGAATATTAAAGTTATTGTTGCACGTATCATCAATCAACAAGTCTATGATCAGCAGACCACTGACTATAACAGTGCTCTTGAGACAATGCTCCAAAACAGGATCACAAACGGTGAATCTATTACGATCGTAGATATGGAAAA
Organism: Peltospira operculata; assembly: GCA_032361585.1. Classification (NCBI taxonomy): domain Eukaryota; kingdom Metazoa; phylum Mollusca; class Gastropoda; order Neomphalida; family Peltospiridae; genus Peltospira; species Peltospira operculata. Next base: position 12,771 of record JAUTBY010103285.1, on the reverse strand, counting down.
CGGTGCCGGTATAGACTATGCAAATGATATGCTGGACAATTTTCATCCCAATACTACAGGGAACAGTAAAATAGCAGATCAGTGGTATGCTGTACTTACAACACTTCTTCCCACCAGACTGTATATTACCACTGAGCCGGTCAGTTCAGGCAAACTCAATGTGGCCTATACTTATGATGTAAACAGCAGCAATGACCCTGCGGCTACTTTTGTACTGAATCTCTCCCCATCCTGGATGAATATAGATACCGATACCGGTCTCATTACAGGAACACCTGATATAACAGGAGATTTTGAAGTAGAAGTTGAAGTCATGGACGGTACACAAACTGATATACAGAACTATATGCTGAACGTCACAGATACATCACTCTACCCAAGCAATCTACACCACTACTGGAAGCTCGACGAAACCAGCGGTTCACCATACCTTGATGCCTATTTGAATGCTGATGCAACATGTACAGGAGACGGCTGCCCTCTTCCGGTAAACGGAGAGGTAAACGGTGCACAAAGTTTTGACGGAGATGATGAACTCACTGTTACAGAGAGTGCAACTTTCAACTGGTCTCTTGATGACAGTTTCAGTATCGCTTTCTGGATAAAAACAGATACAGACACCGTTGCCGGAAAGAATAATACTATCATGTCACGCAGAAGCAACTCCAATGATACCGAACTTGCCTGGTTCATCAGTGTGGACAGAGACAACAGTGGAAAGATACTCTTTGGATTGACTGACAGCAATGACGGATGGAGTGCTCTGTCTCAGGGAACGGCAAAAACAAGAGGTACAACGGTTGTCAAAGACAATGCCTGGCATTACATTGTCTGCATCAGGGATGCTGCTGCCAATGAGAACAGGATCTATGTAGACGGTGTACTTGACGGAAGTAAGCAGATTACCTATGATGCAGATTTTAATGAAGGTTCTTTACCTGTCTATATAGGACATTTGGATTGGGACTGGGGAACACAGACCGGAGGATACCACTATCAGGGTCTGCTTGATGAAATAGCTCTGTTTAATACCGCCCTTACCCCTACTGAAATAGAGCAGTATTACAGTGACGGACTGGCGGGTAACGGCATCAGCGGCGAACCGAAGACCGATACAACACCTCCTGTGATCACACGTATAGGAGCTGCAAGTATAACCCTAACAGAAGGTACAGCATATGTAGATGAAGGTGCAACTGCCAGTGATAACATTGATGGGGACATCACGTCAAACATTGTAACAAATAATCCGGTGGATGTGAACAGTGCTGGAACCTACATTGTTACTTATGACGTAAATGATACGGCAGGAAACAGTGCCGTACAAGTAACAAGAACCGTAGAAGTCACTGCCCCTGAAATTGATACCACACCACCTGTGATCACACGTATAGGAGCTGAAAACATTAGCATTACACAAGGATCGGTCTATATCGATCAGGGTGCAACAGCCAGTGATGATTTCGATGGAGATATTACAGCAAATATCGTAACTGTAAATCCTGTGGATAGTAATACCGTAGGAACATATATTGTAACCTATGATGTGAATGACAGTTCAGGGAATACTGCAGTACAGGTAACAAGAACAGTTACAGTTACGGAAGAACAGACCAATAGCAGTATCGATCACTACTGGAAGCTCGACGAAACCAGTGGTTCACCATACCTTGATGCCTATTTGAATGCTGATGCAACATGTACAGGAGACGGCTGCCCTCTTCCGGTAAACGGAGAGGTAAACGGTGCACAAAGTTTTGACGGAGATGATGAACTCACTGTTACAGAGAGTGCAACTTTCAACTGGTCTCTTGATGACAGTTTCAGTATCGCTTTCTGGATAAAAACAGATACAGACACCGTTGCCGGAAAGAATAATACTATCATGTCACGCAGAAGCAACTCCAATGATACCGAACTTGCCTGGTTCATCAGTGTGGACAGAGACAACAGTGGAAAGATACTCTTTGGATTGACTGACAGCAATGACGGATGGAGTGCTCTGTCTCAGGGAACGGCAAAAACAAGAGGTACAACGGTTGTCAAAGACAATGCCTGGCATTACATTGTCTGCATCAGGGATGCTGCTGCCAATGAGAACAGGATCTATGTAGACGGTGTACTTGACGGAAGTAAGCAGATTACCTATGATGCAGATTTTAATGAAGGTTCTTTACCTGTCTATATAGGACATTTGGATTGGGACTGGGGAACACAGACCGGAGGATACCACTATCAGGGTCTGCTTGATGAAATAGCTCTGTTTAATACCGCCCTTACCCCTACTGAAATAGAGCAGTATTACAGTGACGGACTGGCGGGGAATGGGTTATAAATAATCTCTTTTGCAGAAGATGTTCTTCTGTGTTTTAAAAGTCATAAGTAATACCGACAGTGACAATGTTGGAATCAGTATGGGTCATGCCTTCATTGGAAAGCAGGTGCTGGAAGTCTATCCATAACCCCCAGCCTTTCTCCTGGTCACCCTGACCATCGAATCCTCTGCTATATTCTCCCAGGCTTTCATCAACTGAGAGATCATACTCCATCCCTATACCGTAAGCAAAACCGTTCTTTTTAAGTGTACTGCTTCTAACTCCGTTGGTATAGTCTATCGTTGTTCTTCCATATCCTACCAATCCATATACATTGCTCTTGTCTGCTACATGGTATTGCGGTTTAAGATAGAGTCCGTAATGTTCTGTGGTGGAGAAGGTATCACTTCCAAAACTCTTAAGTGCTCTTGCTTCTATACCTATATAAGGATTGAAATCCCATCCTGCTCTGATGATACCGCCGTATCTGTGATCTTTGATATCGGGTGCATTAGGTGCACAAGGGCATGGATCTCTTTTGATAAATGCTGCAATAGCTCCTATCCCTACATAAAGTGGGATAGGGTTGATCACTGTAGGGATCGGTGCTACTTCTGCTTCTACAGGAGCTACATATTTCCCTCCTGCAAAGGCAGTGCTGCCAAGTGCTACAATCATTGTTATAGAAAGTATCGTTCTTTTCATTCTTTTTCCCTTTTTAGTTGCTTTGCTCTTCTTCTTTTCTTACAAAAAGCAGTGCTGTCATGAGTGTCATGAATATTATAGAAAGTATACCAAATACTCCTAAAGCATCCCCACCGTTTGATTTGATAGGTGCATTTTCACATCCGCAGTTGATCCCTGCATCCAGGGTCAGGACATTCTGCCCTGCTTCTACACTGATCGTCTGTGTGAACCCTCTGTCATTGACATCTGTATCTGATGCGTCATCTCCCTGGTTTTCTGCACTGAAGATGTATCCTTCGTAGCCTTCTTCAGGGATAGTGAATCTGACTTGATAAGTACCCGGAATAACATCAAAACCGTATCTTCCATTCTCATCAGTTGCAATCTGATGGTTCCCGTTAACATCTTCAACAGCGTCCCCGTTCTCATCAAAGAGTTCAACGGTTGCACCTGCTACAGGCTCTTCTCCCGGATCCTGGATACCGTTCTGGTTACTGTCTATCCAGAAATAGTCTCCAATATGAGCTGTCGGTGCATAAATACCCATATCAAGATCAGCATAGTGCTCTCCTGCATTAAGTGATACCGGTGCAGTCATACCTGTATCCGGATCTGCGTCCGAATCATCGGCTTCCTCAGCCCCCATATCTTGTTCTGTAACGATAAACCGCTCCGGTAAAGTACCAAGATCAAACTCTACTGCATACTCTTCAAGCGGATTAAGCCCTTCAAAGATATATTCTCCTGTAGTATTGGTTTCAGTAAAGATATCATTTCCATTATTATCTTGAATACGGTCACCATTGGCATCCAGAAGATAAACTCTTACATTTTCTACACCGTCTTCATCTGTATTATGAATTCCGTTCTGGTCATTATCGTACCATACCAGATCACCCAGACTGGCTGCTTGTGCTTCTACAAAATCATTATTCACATCATTTTCACCTGCTCCTACTGTTGCCGATATTTCATTGACTCCTGTTGCAGTGGTATTGTCATCATCAAAGCCGCCTTCCTTTTCCCGTACATCGAAGAATCCATTCGGTTGTTCTTCTCTTACGATATATTCACCCGGTTCAAGATCAGTAAATTCATAATTACCGTCAGCATCTGTTGTCGCAGTAAGAGGCTGACCGTTCCCATCCAATACAGGAGTCCCATCCGGATGATGCAGTGTGATCACTACACCTTCCAATGGAATCAACGTACCATCATGTAACTCATGACTGACATTACCGCTTAAGCTTCCCAACGGATAAACACCCATATCCCATGACGGATCATTCTCTCCCGGATCAAGATGTGTTAACGGTGTTTTACCTGAGACACTGTTTGCATCACTGTTGTTAGCATCACTTGAACCTGTTACATTCTCATCTGTCACTCTATAGATATCGTTATATTCCTCTTCCAATGAAGTAAGATTGAATTCTACATAGTAATCACCTGATGGCAGATTGGAGAAACCGTATGTACCGTTCTCATCTGTTATCGTAGTGGCTATAGTATTGTTCATATCATCATAAAGTATAACCTGGATATACTCAAGCCCGGCATCCACTTCGTCCTGCATACCGTTTTTATTGCTGTCTATCCATACCGTATCACCGATACTTGCAAGTTGGCTTTGAGGAATGAATCCAAAGTCTACGGTCATATTCCCATTGTCATCATCACCATTGTCAAGAGTTGCCCCCTGGGCTGTTTCAACACTGTCATCTACCTCACCATTCACACTAAGGTCAATGATCGGTGAACGGATAGAGCTGTTATACTCATCCTGCATACCGTTATCATCTCCATCCACATCATTATCTGTTGTCACGGTAACCGTTGAACTCAATGGTGCATCTTGCGGTGCTGTCGGGATATAGATAAAGTATTGCCCCTCTGTCAGACCTTCAAAGAGATAATCTCCGTTTACATCTGTGATATTTGTATCAACAGGTGTAGCTGTAAGCGGATCATCTCCTGCTTTGAATATCTGAACTTCTATACCCGGTATTCCTGTCTCTGTACCCTCTTGCATACCGTTGTTATCTTCATCATAGTACAGTGTTGAACCGATACTGACCGGATCAAAGAACCCGAAGTCCACAGTCATATCACCGTTACGATCCAGGCTGTCATCCATATCTCCACCATGATTTGCATCTTCTGTCGTATTATTCTCTGTACCTGCCATCAATTCTATCACAGGTGATGTTACTGCTGTACCGATCGATGCTTGGATACCGTTATCATCATTGTCTTCACTGTTATCATTGCTGTCTGTTGCAGTAGAGCTCAGTGGAGCATTAGCCGGTGGTGCCGGGATCGTGACCGTATAATTGCCTTCTGTCAAATTCTTAAAGAAGTAGTTACCGTCACTGTCTGTTACATTGGTATCTACCGGATTACCGAGATCATCAAGCAATACAACTGTTACACCCGCGATACCACTCTCATTATTATCGATCTGTCCGTTATTGTTACTGTCAAACCATACGGTAGAACCTACACTCACAGGATTATAGAATCCAAAGTCCACTGTCATATCACCATTGGCATCATTGGCACTGTCCAGATCAGATCCTGATCCTGTTTCCGTATGATTCTCATTGGTTCTGGTCAACTCAATCAGTGCTGAAGTCACAGCTCCACCTGTAGCAGCCTGCTGTCCATTGTCATCATTGTCTGTACCGTCATCATTGGTATTTGTCGTATCAGAACTTCTAGGTGCATTCAGCGGCGGTACAGGTATGGTCACCGTATAATTACCCTCTGCCAAATCTCCGAAGAAATAGTTACCGTTACTGTCTGTAAGATTGCTGTCCACAACCTGTCCTGCATCATCAAGTAATACGACTGTTACACCTGCTATACCGTTCTCACTGCCATCCATTTGACCGTTATTGTTACTGTCAAACCATACCGTAGAACCGATACTTACAGGAGAGTAGAAACCAAAGTCAACCGTCATATTGCCGCTGGTCTCATCAGCATCATCTGCGTCATCTCCTGCTTGGGTACCTGCTTCTGTCGGTGCAGTTCCTGCTGTCAATGTAAATACCGCACTCTCATAGAGACCGGCACTTGGGCTGGTCGCAATATTGGAATCACTCTCAGCATTAGTAGCAGTTGTTGTCTGAACAGGGCTTGGCTCATATCCTGCAGGTGGTGTCACCTGTACTTTATACTTTCCTTCAGGAAGACTGTCAAAGAAGTATTTACCGTCTGCTACTGTTACAATATCTGCAACTGTTGCTCCTGTAGTATCTACAGCATCTACAAATGTTCCCGGATTTGCAGGATCTTCTACAAGCAGATGTACTGTTGCACCTGCCAATGCCGGTTCACTTGCACCTTGCATTCCGTCTTTATCTTTATCATCCCATACATAAGAACCAATACTCACCGGTTTCAAGATAAATCCAAAGTCTATGGTCATGTTTCCGGAAGTATCTGATTGACCTCCACTGGCACCATCCTGTGCATCTCCGGCAAAAGTATCAGCTTCTGCCGGCTCTGTTCCTGCACTCAAGGTAAATACTGCACTCTCATACACGCCAGTACTTGGACTGGATGCAATGTTTGAGTCATCCTCCGCATCTGTTTCTGTCGTGGTCTGCACCGGCGACGGCTCATAGGTTGCCGGCGGTGTCACCTGCACTTTGTACTTCCCTTCAGGCAGTGTATCAAAGAGATATTCTCCCGTAGCATCGGTCGTAATATCTGCAACAGCACTTCCATCTTCATGTGTTGCGGCGATAAATGTTCCAGGATTGGCAGGGTCCTCTATCAAGAGATGCACAAGGGCACCTTCTATTTTAGGTTCTGCAGCATCCTGGTCTCCATCTTTATTATTATCATCCCAAACAACCGATCCGATACTCACAGACTGCACAAGACCGAAGTCCACAGTCATATTCCCTGCCAGATCAGCTATACTTCCTGATGCTCCGTCACTGTCATCACCCTCTTGGGTATCTGCTTCTTGCGGTTCACCGCCTGCTGTAAGTATAAAAGTACCTGAAGTATGTACATTTCCTGCAGTGCTTGCAATGTTGGAATCATTTTCCGTATCGTCATTATCTGCTGTAGTCTGTACCGGTGTTTTTGAGAAACCTGCCGGTGCAGTGACCTGTACTCTATAGTCCCCCTCAGGTAACTTATCAAATAAATATTTACCGTCTGCCAATGTTGTAATATCTGCAACAGCACTTCCATCCACATGTTTGGCTGCTACAAAGTTACCTGCTCCGTCATCTACTAACAGATGTACTGTAGCACCCTGTACTTTAGGTTCTGTATTATCCTGGATCCCGTCCCTGTCTTTATCTTCCCATACGAATGATCCGATACTGACCGGTTTAACGAATCCGAAGTCAACCGTCATATCTCCTGAAATATCTTCTGTGCTTCCGGCTGTACCGTCTGCACTGTCTCCGTCTTGAGTATCTGCCTCTTGCTTCTCTGTTCTAGGAGAAAGTGCGATCACAGGACTCTCATAGACATTTGCCGCCGGATTGGCTGCAATATTTGAGTCATCTTCTGCTGCACCGTTATCATCACTGGTGGTTTGCAGTGCTGTCGGCAAATAACCTGCCGGAGGTGTAACCTGGACTTTATAGTTCCCTGCAGGAAGGTTCCCGAAGTAGTATGTTCCTGTTGCATCTGTTGTGATATCGGTAATCGCTCCTCCACCAATATGTGTTGCAGCAATATAGGTACCCGGGTTTGCACTGTCTTCTACAAGAAGATGTACTGTCGCCCCTGCAATTCTAGGCTCCGCTGCACCCTGTAGTCCGTCTCTGTCTTTATCTTCCCAGACAACAGAACCGATACTTACAGGCTGTACGAATCCGAAGTCTACGGTCATATTACCATTGGCATCATTCGCATCATCCTGGTCATCACCCTCAAGTCCTCCTGCCTCTGTCGGCTCTGTCCCTGCAGTCAGTGTGAATTCACCACTCTCATAAGTATTTGCAGGCAGTCCTGCTGCTGCGGTATTGATATTGGAATCCCCGACACTGTCATCATCATTCCCTCCGGTCTGTACCGGTGACGGTTCATAACTGTCTGCTACGGTCACTTGAACTTTATACTTCCCTTCAGGAAGATCACTAAAGAAATACTTACCATCTGTACCTGTTGTAATATCAGTTACACTACTCCCATCTAAATGGGTAGCATCAACAAAGCTTCCGGGATTAGCTGTATCTTCTACTAAAAGATGTACTGTCGCCCCTTGTATCTTAGGCTCTGAGGCGTCCTGATCCCCTTGTCCATCCAAATCCTCCCATATGTAGGACCCGATGCTCATTGCATAAGGCACATCAAGAGGATAATCCTCTACTTCACCATTAATAGCTCGTCCACCCGGTGTAGTAGCATCAATAGCAGGATCATTAGTAATTCTAAATCTGGCATATTTTCTACCACCTTTTATATCACTGACACCTGCTCCACTCCATACAAGATCACTACTAGGAGTCGTTGCTCCGTCTGCTACGGTTACAGAACTATATTCATCTGCATCAAATACACCATTACCATCAAAATCTATCCATGCATGAATGGTCACATCACCACCACTTGAGTTGGCGGCACTAATGTTAGCTGCTGGTATCGTATATGTTGTTGCACCAGGGAGCAATGAAGGAAATGCACTGATACCATCTTCATCATCCGGACTACTTGCATTGTCATCTCCATCTGCACCAATGCTCGGTACACCATCAAACTCATCATCTACTGACTGCCCCATATAAATACCATCAGCCGTAATAATGTGGCTAGGGCCACGTGTATCAGTACCGCTGGCAGAGTCTCCTGTGTAGAGGTTAGTACTATAGGTATCAGGAGCATCTCCCCAGTCCATCAGTACACTTAAGACTTCAATATCTCCACCAATACCTTTATAATCCCGATCATCTGCTGATGTATCGCTACTCTGCAGAGAAGGATAGGCAGCCATTGGACTGATGATATTTTCTGCTGATGTATCTAATGTAAAATTCTCAGGGAAAGACATAAAACCATGAGGGCCGGTCTCTTGAGAAATATCCGAAGAAGTTACCAAATAGTCATAAGTTCCATCACCTTTATCATAAATTCCAATACCACCATATCCATCATCAGGTCCGGTACCTAATCCTCCAACACCATTTGTTCCGGTATCTCCACTATCTGTACGAAGCGAATAGATTGGTAAGCTTCCAGCATCATACCGCCCTTTACCTGCTCTAATAGTATCATCATTCGTACCATCTCCTTCAGGTGTTCCAGTATAACTTGTACCATTACCCGGTACTTTATCAGAAGGAGTATTGTAAAGTCCATTGGCATCTTGTTTCAATAGGTAATAGGCCCCACCATGATTATGAGAAGTAGCTAAATGACTTCGGCATCCGGTTCGAAGACCGATCATGAGTTCACCTTCAGGAGTAAATTTTAGGTCTGAATATGAAGCCCATACATTTCCATTCGCACCATCATCTACATACTGTCCACCTATATTTTGTGTATATTGTAAATCATCTATAAGTTTTGCATGCTGATCAATCTCTGATCCTGAAAAATCTCCTGAAGGGCTTAAGACAACTGCAAATAGCTGAGGCTTTTTATTGATCTCATTCGTACCAAAATAAAGTTTTGTACCATCTAAATTTACAGCCAATCCGTAAGGAGCTTTACCTGTTGTAGTTGTATCACTAGGCACCAACCCACTAAATCCTGCTGGCTGAAATGTACTTAATACTGTACCATCCATTGCCAATCTGTATATTTTCCCATCATCAAAATTTGAAACAAAGAGCTGATCATGTATCGGATCATAGGCTATATTTCCTAGTGATGCTCCTGTACTTCTAGAGATTGGTCGATCATTTTCACAGGACTGTTGATTAAAATCATGTGTTGTTTGAGGTAATGAAGCAAGAAGGGATACATCTCCTGTAATTTTATCTATCTTATATACTGCTCCTGCAGCCTGTAGATCATTCAATTCACCAGGGTTATTATCACTATCCTTTGTATCTGCTGCGACACCTGCTCCTACAGAACCAAAGGTAATTTTTGCTTCATTATTACCTGTATATCCAAAATAGGAACTGAAATGAATAGATGCAGTGGTATAGATATAACGCTCTTTATCAATAGCAATACCAAAGACATTCCCTATAGACCCTACATCCCAGTTATGATGAATATAGACATCTACTGCATCATTAATAGGACGGTCATCTGCTCTGTTTGGTGTCCGTGTATCAAACAGCTTTAAAGAATGATCCCCATCCCCGGCTACTTTTTCTACTTCAAGTGTCCCTAAAGTATGTACTGCAATACCTGGACGAAGTAAAGTTCCTGTAACCGGATCAAGCCCCCATGCCGGTGCAGCTGGTGCAGCCGTCTGTGTTTCTGCTTGTATTTGTATTACCGAAAACAACATAAATAACATTTGTGCTATAAAGAGTTTTAATTGTTTAGATTCTCTATTTTTCATTTCTTCTCCTGTAATTAAACTACGTCCGTAAAGAAAAAGCAAAAAAACCACCATAAAAAAGCAAAAATACCCAAAAGAAAAGTACTTGCATCATGTTTAAAAACATAAATAATGGCAGAAAAAGGAAATAGTGAGGAGGTGTTCTTCTGAAAATATCACACTCTATACACTATCGGTAACCCGGCTGACTCAATATATTGAGCCCCGTGGCTTTCCGTCCTTGCTTCACAACAAGTTTGGCTTTTTCAATACAGTATAATCGTATGCTGTAAGTATGACAGAAAAATGTCAAAAAATGTCAAAAAATCAATTTTTATTATTTGCTTCCAGAGAATAACCTACTTTACTATGGGAAATAATAGGGAGATCAGGAAGGAGTTTTCGTATAGAGTAGACCAGTGTTCTCAATGCTGAATCTGAAATATCGTCATCTTCCCATATTGCTGATATCAACACTTGATAACTCACTGCATTATTTATATTCTGAATAAGAATTTCTATAAGCTTACTTTGTTTAATATTCAATTTCACAGGCTGATCATCATAGTATAAGATCTTTAGATCACGTGAATACTTATAGTGTTCATTCAATACAAAATATCCATTTGCTTCTTTCGCTTCTTCAATTTTATTATTTTTTTCATGTGAAAGATATCTTTGATAAGCCAACTGAAGTGTAAATACTATATCTTTACTGCTGAAAGGTTTTTCAATGAAACCATAAGGTGCAAGCTCTAAAACTTCTTGAAACGTACCGTCATCATTATGTGCTGTTATAAAAATAATAGGAAAGTTATAAGTTTGTAAAAGATCTTTTGCTAACTGTATCCCGTCTATAGCACCTTTGATATTAATATCCATAAGAAGCATATCACAGGCACAGTTCTTGACCCCTTCCATCGTATCAGCGGCATTATCAAAACAGCCTGATATATTTACATTATATTGTGTAAGTATATCTTTAAGATAACGTTGCGTGATTACTTCATCTTCGACAATAATAATATTTTTTGGTAAAATCATGATCTATCCTCTTGTGCATTAAAATAGACTTTTAGTTCGGTTCCTTCTGCAACCTTGATATCCATACTTCCATTAGGGAGAGAATGGCTCAGATCCTCGATCAAAGTCATACCTAATGTATGATATGTTTTATCGACATTAAACCCTTTACCGTAATCCTTTATCCTTAAAATACACTGTTTAGCAGCACATTTCAACGAAACATCTATATAACCGTTCCCTGTACTGTAAGCATGTTCTATAGCATTGGATACGGCTTCATTAAAGATCAATCCGATACTCATACTTGTTTTCATATCCAAATAGACAAAATCTATTTCCGTAATGATCGTATGCGGTGTAAATTTCTGTAAATTATCTGAAAGTTCGACTAAATATTTATGCATATCTACTTTTTCATACATTTCATTCTTATAAAGATTTTCATGAACCAGACTCATTGCCTTGATTCGTTCAACATGTGCCTGGAACATTTTTTTATAATAAGGATCCTCTATTTTGAACGATTGTGTCTCCAATAAACCCATCATTACCTGCATATTATTTTTTGTACGATGATGCACCTCTTTAAACAGTACTTCCTGCCCCGCAAGTGCTTCTGTCAGATTATTTGCATTAATACTTCTCTCTTTTTCGATAAGATATATCCAGTAAGCAATAATAAGATATCCTATAGCTATCTGCAACATCAGTCCACTATTATAAAGCAGTGTGATCCATTTCATTTGTACTGCTATTGTCAAAAATATCAGTGTGGCAAAAACCATAAAACTCCATCTTATGCCTTTGCCTGCACCAAGAAAATAAAAAAAAGAGATCGGTAAAGTAGATACCCAAAACAGTGAGACTTCAGGATTGACATCATCAATTCCTAAAGAGAGGATCAAAAAAAGTGTAATGGTAAATAATGCTATAGAAATTATTTGATTTAAAGAGATAATATGAGGAAAAAGCATATAGAGTGCCGATAAAATAATGATCATACTTAACTCTATGATCGACATAAGTTCGTACCCTTTACCGTAACTTTCATACAGATCTAGAGAGAATAGGATCACAACAAGTAAAACCAAAAGATTGATCATCGTTGCTTTTAATCTATTACGATCTTTTAGAGGAAAATATTTCCCTTTTAATATATCATCTTCAAAGTTCACACCGTCTCTCCCTTTTGCAAGGTAATCCTCCCAAAAACCCAATCTTCCCAAAAGTAGAAAATTCCAGTAAAATATTGTAAGGAGATTTTCTATGAAA
>JAUTBY010102174.1:0-13555 GCA_032361585.1 Peltospira operculata | reverse complement strand
ATAATAATAATAATAATAATAATAATAATAATAATAATAATAATAATAATAATAATAATAATAATAATAATATATAACAAAAACCTCCCAAGTGCATACACTGTATTTGTCTTCGCCACAACCACCACCGCAACCATCATTGTCATCCGCCTATTCAATCTACAGCCGAGTGTTATTATTTATTTTTTCTTCATTATATTCCAGCTTTCATTGGCATGGTGTTCTTCAAAAACACCGACTCTGCCTTCGCCAACTACCACACGTGGAATGCTGTAGCCTTCACCATGACCTTCACGGCAGGAATGTTTTTCACTCTGACGTCACTTCTCTATTTTACCATTGGTCTAATGACGTTAGGGTTTGCTGGATACTTGACTACCGAGCTCTTAATACGGTGCCGGACGACAAGCGAAACAGGGGCGTCGTGACTGGGAACGTTACATCAACGAATATAATTATGAGATAACCATAATTTATGGAGTTTTTCGATTTGTAATTTTTGTAAACATTTGCAGAATCAAATGGACAATAACAACCCGCAAATCGAAAAACTCCATATGGTTATCTCCATTGTAAACTGACGAGCTTTTCGATAAAATTAACGTAATATTTAGCTATACTTGAAATATATAAATAGCTATATACCCTGGAATCATCAACTTCGTCTGTTCCAACGGCTCGTGACGTCACCTTTCATGATGTCATTATCTTTCCGGGTGTTATTGCCCATTTGATTCGGAAAAGTAACGTTATTGATGAATCATATTACAGAAAATACATGTTATCAGTTTACAATTATTTAAAAATACAATGAATGTCGTTTATGTTTATCATGTTTATTTTTACTTGTTGTTTGTATTTATAAGAAAATTGTTATAGTGTAAGTTCAAAATGTTGTATAAAATGGCAGTGTCATTAAAAAAAAAAAAAAAAGAAAGAAAGAAAAAAAAAGATAAACATTAAAATTTGCTTTATTTTATTTGGGTGTTTGTGAAGTGTTTAGAGTGTGACGAATGCTCGTTATTTTATTACTAATTTCTAACACATTCGTTTCTCTCAAAGGGGCCCAGAAAGAGGTCTAGTGGTAAAGTGATTGTCTTACAAAATAATAATAATAATAATAATAATAATAATAATAATAATAATAATAATAATAATAATAATTGTAGTAGTAATAGTAGTAGTAGTAGCAGCAGCAGCAGTATAAAGCGCATGAAAATAGTGTGCTCTATAGACCTGCTTTGCTTTCTTGGTGGATCCGAAATTATTGAAGTAGGAAACTTCGACAATCAACTTAGCTGTATGGAAATGTGTAAGTAAAATAAATATATAAATATATAAATAAAGACATGAATAAATAAACAAATATGCAAAACGGAAATTTGGCAAATGGTTAGAGCAATAGTAAATTATTTCAGAGAGAAATGTTTTAATTTCGGTTACATACCGTCGGTTGTATCGTTAAGGATCACTCAAACCTGCTGCTGTCACGTGGGCTCCTTTTCGATTATTAGCAAGGGATCTTTTATATGCGCCATCCTATATACAAAATAGTATATCACGACTTCGTAACACCGGTTGTGTAGATATACCTCAATGGAACCACCAGATAGTATCGATCTGACGATCCATCGAACCATGGGGGTAAGCTTTGACGCTGAAGTATGTCTGGCTCAGAAGCCGCCTGATATGAAAACCTTTGTTAGGCTCTGCTGCCATTTTGGATTGGATTTTATTTTATTTTATCTTATTTATTTGTCTATCTATTATTATTTTTATTATTTATTATTATTATTATTATTTTAATAATAAATAATGTTATGTCAGCAAAAATGTGGTTTCAGTAAATTTGTGTCTGCCATGAATGGAAATGTACTTCTCACCAGGGCTTGAACTTAAAGTGTTCATCTCTGAAGCTAAAAGTAGTTCAGACTAACAAGAATTGGTAGCTTTTCGGAAGCTGATGATGGTGTTGTTGTTGTTGTGTTTTTTTTGGGGGGGGGGTTTTTGGGTTGTTTTTTTTTTTTTTTTTTTGGTTTTTTTGTTTTTTTTTTTTTTTTTTTTTTTTTTTTTTTTTTTTGGTTTTGTTTGTTTGTTTGTTTGTTTTTATTTGTTTTGTTTTTTGTTGTTGTTGTTTTTTTTGTTGTTGTTGTTGTTGTCGTTGTTTTTGTCTTTTTAAACTCGTCTGTAACTAAGGGCATTTTGAAATACAAGGCAAACTATTACTACTACTCATGATGTTAAATATATTTAAGGTGTGTTTATATAATCTGCTGAAGATAAACATCTAAAATAAGACTATATCTTGTCAAATCAGTCAAAAAGAGACTCATAACAACAAACATTTAATTGAACAAAACTGTTACTAGTACAAATACAGATAAAGTAATTTTGGAACTGTGTGTATTATTTTATTTTGTTAAAATAATTCACAATAATTTAATACCATAAAATTCTGGACTTCCTGAACCATCTCGAATGTCGGAAGCACATAATAGCGCACGATTCTAGTGTTTTGGGGTCCATTTCTGGCGTTGTTGCTTAATTTTCTGGCGCAAAAGCGCCAGAGTGACAGTCTGTTTTCAAGCCTTGCTTCTCACCAAGATTCCCCCAGTCACTTGTAAACAGGCTTCCACATGTTTATACGGATTTAAAAGATTTTCGAATGTGAAGTCAGGGTTTTTAGTTTCACGATATTCCTTACAACTCTTGTCGGCGATTTCCATCTTTTATCTACGATACAATTTATAATAACTGAAGATAAATAAATTATGTTTAGCGAGAGTACGTTTTCTGTTACCATTTTGAGATTCTGAGACATGGCTTATAAAATATTTTTTGAATGTTTTTTCTTCTTTTTTTTCTTTTTTTCCCCCTCGCGTTGGCCTACAGTATTGAACACAAGTGGATTTCCATCAAAACATTCATTTGGTGACTGTCAAAGCGTGACAAATAACAAATGTAGCCTATATCGGTGAACGTTCGTGATCGGTCACATATTACTGTCAGGAATGGCAGTCCTCTTGCGGTAGGATGAAACATTTTATTATTGAAATCGTGGGAGTGCCAGTTCTATTCTAATCATGTGAAGCAATTGATAGGTCATAGAAACTATCAGATTTATCTAGAAAGATCCATTTGACTCTATATTGTGCAAAGAATAAGTTGAATTCGATAGGGGTAAAAAAGAAAGAAACCAGTGTGATACAAAACAGAAACAAGGATGTGCCACGGCCAAGTTTGTTAATAGTAAATAATAATAATAATAATAATAATAATAATAATAATAATAATAATAATAATAATATAAAATCGCTGATAATAACACGTAGGCATACAACTGATCATCGAAGCCCCTCTTCCTGTAAACAAGACTAGGCCTGTGTTGCCATCACCCTATCAAAATATAGCTTATAAAAACATCCATGTGTTGTTGTTTTAAAATGAACCATGGACATAAAATGTTATACTAAATTCAGTTAATATTTCGCAAAAGAGATGTAGTAATGTTATTTATTATGTCAACACTTGGTCGATGTCGTGTGTGTTATTTTAGCTACATAACCACGTCGTCATCTATTTTGGGTTAAATAATTAGGTTTACCTTTCTACAAGATAACGAGTTTTGTTCACCAAGCCCAGTAGACTGCAGTAATGCTACGGGCTCTTTTGTTATAAAATTATAGATCCACGCCTGGAAACAGTCTAGGGCAAATATTGTATGCTAACCTTTCCTTCAGACGTTTTGCTCATGATTATCGTAATCATTCCTTTAAGAAGTTACATTTGAAATTAATCTCTCTCTCTCTCTCTCTCTCTCTCTCTCTCTCTCTCTCACACACACACACACACACACACACACACACACACACACACGCACGCACGCACACACACACACACGATCACCTGCCAGTAGTACGAGGTTTACACGAATATAACAAACTCACATTAAGACACACGCTTAAAGAATGTAAGTCATATCTCTCTCATTTTGTGACTGTATTTGACACTTTCTTTTTGCTTAATCAGTATTTAAAATTAGAAGTATTCTCTTTTGAAAATTAATGATAGAAAAACGCTTCTTCAACTCCTTTTCCGTGACTACACGTAGTTTCTAATAATGAATTTTGCAGAACAAAAAATCGCCGACATAAGTGGTTCTTCGAATGCGTTGGCAGTTTATTTTGCTATCTGTACTGCATTACTTGGAAACTGATAAAAGCATACGTGGGTGTTATTTGTTAGACCTTAAAAGGATATTTTTATCTTTCATTATCTGTCAAAGTAAACTTCTGTAACTGTTCCATGTTGTGATGCATTAGGTTAACTTTCCACCAACGTTATTTAAATAAAGATTTCTTTGAAATTTAAGAAAACAATATGCCTATTGAATTTACTAGTAGGCCTAAAATACGTGCGCGCGCATGCACACACATAATGTGTATTTTAATTAAGAATCGATAACACTGAATGAAACGGCGATATTTATATAACATATCGAAATAAAAACGTAAATTTTTCAGGCGCGGAGACAGAATGGGGGTGTGTGTGGGTGGGTGGGCTTTTACACTAAACAGACAATGCAGCAATCTCTGCCTGGTCGATCCTGTCTTGAAATGACATGCGACTCTCGGCTTCCGGCTCCACCCTGTTAATGCACCCCTCCCTTTTCAGAAACCTTGGATCCGCACCTGGATGTCGGGGAAAATTCCTCTATTATTTTAAAGGGTGCACTCTTGAGTTTGGTACACAATTAAATACCAAATAAATTTTCTTATCCAGTGTATTTGTTTGTAATAATTCGAAATTTTATCAATTATGGATAGCTAGTGAGGGCAAAATCATGTTTTATGGACTGAAGAAACATATTTTTTTTACACCTGTTTTCATGTTCACCCAATTATACATTAATAGAACTCAGTCATCCAGTTACCTAGTCATGAACTTTGAATCTGGTAGATAATGGGCTTGAACTTCAATATCAGGTTTCATCTATGGCCTAAAAGGAATTAACTGGTATTTTCATCTACGACCTAAAAGGAATTAATTGGTATTTGTGTGACCACTTAATTAACTTTTGTCAGAAGTTTAAGTATACTATCATGTCCTCATGTCAGCATGTTGATTCCTCAAATTAAACTTTTTGGTGGAATGAAAATGCACTCAATATGCATGTTATAAAATCATAACTATGTATGTTTACTTTAAATTCCTCACCAAGTGCAACATGCAGACATCAAACCATTGTCATTGAGCCTGATTATTTTCTGCCTCTTTTTTCACAAGAATGTTCATTAGTAGTGTATATAACCACTTATAAAACTGCTGAGTTCATCATTTAATATACAAATTACTAATTATATATTTAAATTACATAAACAAAATACAAATTTCTAAATAATAATAATAATAATAATAATAATAATAATAATAAACACCACCAACATTTTTAAATAATAAAAAATAC
The DNA here is from genome assembly GCA_032361585.1 of Peltospira operculata. NCBI lineage: Eukaryota > Metazoa > Mollusca > Gastropoda > Neomphalida > Peltospiridae > Peltospira > Peltospira operculata. Next base: position 8,088 of record JAUTBY010102174.1, on the reverse strand, counting down.
ACAAAAACCCAAAACAACTCATACACAACAATTATGGAAATAGTTTTATTATGTATTTTGATACAAAATTATAAACACAGTTAATCAGTTTTAGTTGCACATGGTATGTTAAAAGCACCATCTGTGTTTGAACAAAACCTCCATGTATCATATAAAAATAGTACTACTTTAAAAAGCTTTACTAAGATAATGGTATTATGTTAACCCATATCACTTTATCAGTGAGCTACTTTATTTTTAATGTTTTCAATGCCAATATAACCACTGATGAAATGTGTTGAGAGCATCAATAGACAAATAGGTCATTAATATTAAACCAAATTAAATGTATTAGAAACTGAAAGACAATTTATAGAAAAAGAAAATGAAGAAGAAAGGTAAAATATTCAATTTCATAAATATACTGGTAAATGACTTGCAAACAATATAAGATCTAGTTTAAAAATTCAAATGACTGTTTCAAGAAACAATCATTTAAAACAGATTTATAAAAGTAACATACATTAACTGTAATTCGATGCCTATTAGGCATGATTATAAACACAAACTTATAAGCAGAATTGAAAATAAAGTGGGTTTTTTTACAGAATAATCTACCAGCATTGAAGAAGTTAAAAAAAAAAAACCACTGAGCTGAGACTGAAATACAATACGTCTGGAGTTATCTATCAGAACTGAATAGCACTGTCTGCTGACTGAAAAACACTGACTGCTGACTGAAATACCATTATACCATAGTTATCTATTAGAACTAAATAACAACAACTGTTGACTGAAATAACCAAGTATTCTATCAGAACTTAGTAACACTGTCTGCTGACTAAAATAACACAGTTATCTATTTGAAATGAAAAACACTGACTGCTGACTGAAATACCATTATACCACAGTAATCTATCAGAACTGAATAACACTGTCTGCTGACTGAAATACCATTATACCATAGTTATCTATTAAAACTGAATAACAACAACTGCTGACTGAAATAATCAAGTATTCATCAGAACTTAGTAACACTGTCTGCTGACTAAAATAACACAGTAATCTATCAGAACTAAATAACACTGCTGACTGAAATACCATTATACCACAGTTATCTATTAGAACTGAAAAACACTGACTGCTGCTGAAATACCATTATACCAGAGTTATACCACAACATTGAGCTGAGACTGAAATACCTCTGGAGTTATCTATCAGAACTGAATAGCACTATCTGCTGACTGAAAAACACTGACTGCTGACTGAAATACCATTATACCACAGTAATCTATCAGAACTGAATAACGCTGTCTGCTGACTGAAATATCAAAGTAATCTATCAGAACTGAATAACACTGTCGGCTGACTGAAATATCAAAGTAAACTATCAGAACTGAATAACACTGACTGTTGACTAAAATAACACAACAATGTATCAGAACTGAATAACACTGACTGCTGACTGAAATACTATCCTCCATGGTAATCTATGATGACTGATGAATTTGCAGGACTATGTTTTATTTGAACTTAAAAGAAACATTAAACTGCCATATAAAATGTCCTGAAACTAATGCTGATGTTAAAACAGCATCAGAAAATAGTACAGATGTTGTTCCAAGACAAAAAAGACAAGGTTATTTTGTCAGACTAAACACCATCAACAGTGTGTGCCCAACTAATTATTCCTTCCTCCCACAAAATAGAAAAGCCACCTGACATTATGTCATACACGAGATCTGAAAGACAGAGGAAGATTCCTGCAAAAATATGATGATTTCATCTCTCCATTAGTGAACTATAATATTAACTTTTCTTTGTATTCAATGATTCTTGGATGTGTCGTGCATTTAATGCAGGTGATTCTATGCAGGAACTGAACTGCTTAGTTGATTGAATTATGAAAATTTTAATCTTTTCAATTTGGTAATTTTGTTTTCAAAGTTTAGACATTTGATTGTTAATGATAATTCTGCCTCATGATTAAATGCAAGTCCTACATATTGGCCTGAAAAAGGAGGAATGCTGTGTATCAGAAAGTTATTGACTGGTCAAACAGAACATTACAGACTAGTTGATCCTTTAACATTTTGATGGACATCAAAAATAAGAGTTGAGAAACTAAAAGTGAGTATTATTAATTTAGGAAAACAAAATAATAAAGTGGGATAAAAAAAATCTTACCTATGTTTAATCACACAATCAATATATTTATCATATTTAATCATATAATTAATATTACAGATACCTCGGAGGAAAACTTAGTTTGCAAGCCATTGGAGATAACTCTTGCCAAAACTGATAGTATGATGTTTTTCAATGACTTTACAAGCACCTTGTCTTACACCAAAAATAACTGATTACCAGTGAGCAAGTCTTGACACAGTCCTGAACCATAATTTATTGATGTATCAATTCCTTTGCTGCTACCCATAAAGAATAACAGAGAAGCATTATTTTCCAGTTCTGGGTGTCCAGTTACTTCTGTACTTCAAGCCGTATGGGTTGTTCCTCCGGAGCAGTGTTTCTGCTGGGTCTGTCTCCTCGGGGTTGTCGTAGACAGTGGTGATCAGTCCTCCACCATCTGCCCGCTTCTGTGTCGATTTTCTAACATGTCTTGACACTTTAGTTCCTCGGTACCTACAAATATTTAAAAAATAGTATAAACTCTCATAATATAAATATAGATCTCTTTAAAGAGAGAAAGAGGAATGTTTTTATTTTATTTAACAATGCACTCAACACATTTTATCTACGGTTATATGGCATCAGGAGTATGGTTAAGGATCATTATGATAGTGAGAACAGAAACCCACTGCTGCCGCATAGGCTACTCTTTCCGATAAGCAGCAAGGGGTCTTTTATATGCATCATCCCATAAACAGGAAATTACATACCATGACCTTTGACACACCAGTCATGGAGCACTGGCTGGAACGAGACATAGCCCAAAGATCTTTTTTTAAAGCTGAAGGAATATCCAACCTTTGTATATCAGTAATCATATCTCATTATATCTCATTTGAATACTCTACCACTAATATAACTAAATCTCAATGCTATATCAAAACATTTGTAACAGTGATTTATTTAATAGTGTACTCAAATCATTTTAGTAAAACTAAATAGTTATATCTGTATCATACACACGGTCCTCAGAAGATGTCCCTATTGGCTTACTGCTATAGGAATTAATATAAATCAAAGTAATATGATCAACAGTACCACTATACATTTCTACAGACATTTGGCTAAATCAATTAATATGCATCTTCCACTTGATACCATACCATCTCTATCATGCTACAAGTCCTATATTCTAAACCAAACCTTACCCAAATCCTTTCCTGTCTCTGGGATGTTGGCCTTCGTTGTCTAGAGCATCAGCTATTCCAATCACTGTGGTTCCCAGACCTTCACCTTCCCTCCAGCCCTGCTGTTCGAGGATCTTGCGTCCAATTCCCCTCGTGTGTTTCTCAAATCTGCCGATGCCCGCCGTGAAGCGGTCCGTGTCCTCAACACACTCCCGCCTGCGCTGCTCCTGACGCAGGGTGAGGTAATCTCGAGCATCCTTGTCACCTGCACCGTCGTCATAGTAACCACTCATGTCAACGTTGAGATCATCAGCTGTCTGCTCGTCGAAATCTGTACAAACAGAATTAAACATTCAAAGAAAATGTCAGAATTAGTCTAGTACAGTCTTGACACATGACAAGAATAGCTACAGAAATAATAAATATGTGGAATTTGTTAAAACTTAAATGCTACAAAAATTAACACTGTTGTAGTCAAAGACTTTACCTCAGTTGTTTTATCCTATTAAAATGTACATATTTCTTTTAATTTATCTGTCTAATAATTAAGATAAAAAATTATGAAGACTCTTCAATGTGATTAAATATTGTAGTTACAAATTGTACAAAAACTAATATTATTGTACTTCCAAACAATATTTCTTTTACACTATATTAATTCATGCTAAACGTATCTACAGACAGATCTGCTATTTACATAAAATTTAGCTAATTTCAATAGTCCAGTTATAGATAATGATTCCTGTCAATGATCCTTAAGTATTATAGTTTTTTCAGATATCATCTGTTTTTAATACCAATATAAGTATTAAATTAAATGCTTCGAGTCTGTCATTAATAATTAAACACCCAAATCATATAATTTTACTGCAGCTAGTTTGTCCTAAAAACATAATGGCCATGGTCTGTACACACCTCCCTCCTGCTGCTGCCAGTACTGTGCATCTGTGTAGAACACCAGCCCGCTGCCTCCCTTCTCCCACTTGAGTTCGATCTCCTCCTCAAACAGCCGCTCCTTGTTCCTCTCCTGGTTGGAGGGGTCATCATCGGTAGCTTCATGTCGCTCCCACTCCTCACAAGTGTCATCGTCCTGCGACAGAAAACTCTTTATCTGATCACTCATCAATTCATTTATTCAATATCATCAAACAAATGACATTATTAAATGTCATTTTTATGGAAGCTTTAACCAGAGCTTCTAGAATACACTAGCCCCACTCCCATGGCTAGTGATTTTCCACACTGGGCTAGTAATTAATTATAATCATCAGGTCCAATGGCTAGTGAAAAAGAGAAGAAAATAACAGTACATATAACAGAAAATAAGTAGGGCTAGTAGAATTTTAAATAAGGCTGGGAATAGAAAAACACTGATCCTATGGCTAGTGAATTTTTTGTAAATTCCAGAAGCCCTGCATTAACCCCATTTTTAAAAATTATATCAGCATTGGACATTTTTTGTTTGTTTGTATAATTCTGTTTGGGGTGGGGTGAAGGTAGCCTGCATCCAGTAAATGTGTGTCTGGTCTTTCATCAATCACTGACAATGGATAATTTTCATTTCCAAACAAACAAGTTTCTGTTATATAACAAAAGATAAATGGCGTAGTTACTTTATAAAAAAGATCAAATGGCTATATTTACTTTTGAGTAAAGTCAGCCTTCAAGTGTGTAGAACATCTAACAAGAATATGAACTACAATTTGAGAAAATATATTTGAAAGTAAATTCTGTTTGATATAAAAGTGATGACATGTTAATTATTTTTAACAAAGTACTTTTCGAGTACTGTTGGATTGGTGGGTACTAGGGGTCAAAATTTATGCTATTTGCTATTCTGCAAATAGTAAATTTTGAAACGGAATAGTAAAACGATTCTAACAATATTCCGTATCTGCTTACACTTTTTCATCTACATTTCTCTGCAGAACAAATCCTCATGCTACTAAAACCTGTCTTACGGGAAAGTGCGTAAAAAACATCCCTTGGTGCTTAGCAATAAGTATGATGCCAATAAAACTATAAATAAAATGTGTTTGGTGGGTCATTAAATAAAAAAACTGGTGAGAAAAAAAGTAAATTTCGACCACTGGCTACCGGTTGTATTAATGATGTATGCAGTAAGACTCACCTCTCCTGATTGAGGGCTCTCTTGTAATTTGATTAACTTCTCCTCAATGTTTTCAGCTATTAATTTTCGTGTTTCTTCCCTATCTTTCTTCCTTTTTAACCGAACTTGCTTCTTATTCATGAGTTCACTACTGATTTCATTATCTGTGGTTTTCTTGTCACAGCTATTTTTGTTTTTGATATTATTGGTATTTTTGTCTGTATGGCTACTGGTGTCACCATTATCATCATCAGACACTGCTACTGTATCTATCAAATGTCCTGATCCAGTTGTGGCAAACTGTTCAACTTCCTCACCACTATCTGCATACTCAAAATCTGCCCCATAGTCAAAAGGCACATTTCCATATTTACGCTGAGTCCTAGTTTTGGGAAAGGAGAGACCAAGTTTTCTTATCACAGACGAAGGCAGCCTACATTGCTTGATGAAGTCCAAGAACACCAGTGTTGGGGTTCCTACATTTCCATTAGGCATCACATCAGGAGGGTGCAGTTCTGGTAGTGTCAGCAAATCTTTCTCAGTAAAGTCTTGTCGGTCAGGGGGCACAGATTTCTGCTCTTCTCTAGTTTTAAATGTATTACTGGGCGATTCTGAAAAATAATTGAATTCATATTAAACACACACAAATTAAATATTTATTAAGAATAAATGTTAGTCTATGCATTACAGGGTAAGATATCACATTAATTTTGTATAAAACAAAGTTAAATTTTAAAACAAAGAAACACTCTTCCTTAACCACACCTACCCCAAAAACTACTGGTATCTTTTGTGTAATTTTTTGTTGTGGACAAAGTATCTTAAGTCCAATGGCAAAATCATTTTAGTGGATGAATCATCTACAGGTAAATCTTCTGGTTATCATCATATATGGCTATCTTTGGGTATTTATCCAATCAGTTTTGTAGTACTGATTATAGACCCCAACCTCTCAACTTTGACGTTCTTTTTGCTTATTATATTAAGAGAGAGAGAAAGAAGTGTTTTATTTAACGATGCACTCAACACATTTTATCTATGGGTAAAGACCATTTTGATACTGAGAATGGAAACCTGCTGCCACCACATAGGTCACTCTGTCCGATAAGCAGCAAGGGGTCTTTTATATGCACCATCCTATAGATAGGATAGCATATACCACTGCCTTTGATACACCAGTCGTGGAGCACTGGCTGGAACAAATCTGTTTAAAAAGAAAGTGTCAAAGTAATTCACTAAACATATAGGTGTTAGTGAAATAGCAGCAAATGCACTGACTGTAATTATTATCAATCAAATCAATTATTTCTTATCAGGTTGAGTAGATATATCAAGGAACTGGAAAAACTAGTGCTCAGAGTTTAGGTTGTAAAGATTTCCATCCATTACCTTCTACTGTACTAATATAAATAGTGAACCTTACACTAACCATACAATTTACTTTCTAACTCTAATCATATCTTAAATCTAACCTTAATGTCGACCTTAATTCTAATCCCAATCCTTAACTTTAATGTGTGTGGGGGGTGGGTGGGGGGATATGAGTAGACATTTTAGTTAACCATATAAGTGACCAAAACACTATAATTAATCCTATCTCCAGATGTTTTAAGTCATGTGCAATAGTTATTAAATAGGTTTGCTGCAAGATTACCATTTGATGAAATACGAATTTTGGTGATAGAACAATAACTGGAAATCGAATCTCCTTTTCTGTCAAGCCAATGTTTCCGATGATACAGTCTTATTAATGACTTGAGGTAAAGTTCCTGTAATTTTACCACACAGCAAAACGTTTTTCTCGTTGGCAAACTGGTTGAGTCAGAGTTGTTATCTTGTATGATCTGTTTTTCAGGTCGATGTCTATAATGAAAACAGGTAAATTTGCCACTTTCTATAAACTGCGAGAAATAGTTCCTCAAATCAGCTGAATGATATATTTCAGGTATATTATTGATAATGGCATAGGTAATATTTTCACGTTCGTCTGTTGCCATTTTTGTATTGACTGGTTACCGATTGATAACTTAGAACCGTTACAATTAGCGTAACATTAAATACAGCAACAGTGTTAGAAAGACCCTTTAAGCTATTTTTAGAATATGACGATACCATTATGATTTTGCTGTTGAACGTTTAGTTCTTTCGCAATATCAGCAATTATTAAAATGCACATTCTTCCATTTGTTTAAGTTATTTAATCTGAGAGTCTAATTAAGTTATAAAATTATTTAATGCTTTTCATATAATAGTTTAATTATATCAATTAAATATTACCATAAAATAGACTCGTCCATAACTGACATCATTAATGTCATAATTAAGTCATATATTCTAAAGAGGAATGAAAATATTTGAATTCAAGTATCTAACTTTTTTTTTTTTTTTTTTTCTTTTTTTTTTCCCTTTCATTTGTTTAACTGTTTATATTAGTGCTGTGTCACTGTTTTCACTGAAAATTATTTTTGACCAGGAATCAACGAGTTTTACCACGTGGAAGTAGAGTGTTATCGGTTAGGATGAATATTTTAGCTATGACATTTATTGTGCCAAATGCATATTACAGATTATTTTTATTTTTTATTATTTTTTAAATTATTTTTTAAAGTATGCTTTTTGACAGCTCTTTCTCTTTCATTTATTCTCTCTCACATCTCAATCTCTCTCTCTCTCTCTCTCTCT
>JAUTBY010099954.1:0-13626 GCA_032361585.1 Peltospira operculata | reverse complement strand
AAATAAATAAATAAATAAATAAATAAATAAATAAATAAATAAATAAATAAATAAATAAATAAATAAAATAAATAAATGTTTCACTGTTTAGGAAACTGGCAAACATGTTTTTCATGTAAATATGCTCTGAATGTTGCAGTTGCACAGGTGTAGAACATCTGAACTTAATAGTCTGAATTTTAGGTTTGAATTAACAAACCAGCTTTCTGGTTATAATGTAAAAACACACATTTTTTTTTTTTCATACACAATATTTAAAAAAAAAGTTTTAATGATAAAATGATTTTTTATATTTTTATATTTTATTTTTTAAAAATAACAGTCTCTAAACAGAAATGAAAAGATGGACATTAGATGGATATAAAATTAAACGACAAATACTGTAGAAAATGACATGTTAGAAATATACATAACTTTCAAACATGATTTTACAACTGAATTTTTATGTTAGTACAGCTATGTCTAAACTGTAATGATGTAGTACAACACCTCTGACATTAAAAATTGGTATATACAAAATTAAAGAGATTGGCAAAATTATCTTGTTTTAATTGCTTCATGATTTAGAAAATCAAATTCATATCCACTGTCCTCATTGCAATGCACCAATAGTTTATAATTTTAAAAATACTGACCTACAGCAACCCATTTTAATAATTTTAAAGATCAAGAACACATTTTAAAAGATATTGCTAAAACTAAAGCCAAAACTTGCTATATTATTTTAACAGTCAACAAAGCTGTATGTGTTGTTTTAAATATTTTGGCATTTTATTTTTAACACAAAGAAACAAAATGCACACATATATATTTTTAACCATGTATATATAAATCCCTTCAAACAGTTCTGATACTTTAGTAGTTATACAATTTCTTGTAACTTCAGAGATCTGCTTGTGTACTTTTACTATTGTATCCTACTACTGTTACACAAGGTGAAACATTTAAAGGTCTTGTTAGCCTGTTGTCTATATCTAAAGTTCACACATGTCTGTTGTAGGCCTAATTTGATGTTGTCAGGGACTGAGCATAGGCAACATTAAATAAACATTTTGAACTTTTAAAAACACATTTATTGTTTTCAGACTCAATATGTCTTCAAATACAATATAGTCAAATACAATACAAATGGAATTCTTCCTGATAAACCTAAAGAAACAACGTAACTTGATTGCTTTATGTAGCTTTTACAAGAGTGATACAAGACGCAACACGTTCTTTTCACATTAGTTCACCACTTAAATGTCATTTGCTATGGTAGAGTAGAATAGTATGGCCTAACATGTAAAGGATATTTATATCCATGCAAATTAGCATGTCAAATCTAATTAGAAGGTAATACATGGCTTTAGTGGTCCATATTTGGCATGTACAGGACTTTCTAACCATGACAAGAATATCTTAATTCTGGAACAAAAGCCAAACACATAGTGCATTTCTGTCAGACAGAACTCTAATGAAATACATTTTTATATCATGGCACACTTGATACATCTTAAGGTTAAACAGCGTTGGATATATGGCTAAGGACTGCTCGGAGAAGGTTAGGAAATCAACTGCTGCCACTTCTTGGGCTACTACCTCCAAGAAGCAGCTAGGGATTTTTAAATTATAAATCATCTAAGTGCTAAGCTCTGTGAAGTCTGAGATCACTCTCAATTAGTAAGGGTTTTATGTTGTTGTTTAAAAAGAAGAAGAACAAATCCAGTATCTACATGACATGGACAAAAATATGCTGAATCATAGACTCTGAATCTTGGAGGCTGAATGTCCATGGCCAGTAATTTTCAAATATCAATGAATTTTAGTCATGGCCAATGGATTTATAAAGCTATTGCACAAGTAAAATATGGAAAAATTATAGAACTGTTATGAATGCATTGTTACATAATTAAATAAATAAATAAATAAATAAATAAATAAATAAATAAATAAATAAATAAATAAATAAATAAATAAATAAATATTCATTAAACATAAATAAATAAATAAGTAAAGATAAAAATAAATCAATAAACAAAGGCCCACAACATAATTATGATTCAGCAAACATTACACCAATGACTAAAGCCATTAAGCTAAATGCTGATGGGTGCAGGATTTGTATTTGTTTGAGTGCCATAATAATGTAAACCACTAAACTGATTACCACTGAATGTGTCATAGACAATTAGGGTATGTACTTATAGATGTACATAATTGATTATAAACAGGGCACAGTTGTAACCCAGTACTGTAAATGTCTGTCTGATATGCAATCAGTCTGAAATCAATCCCCATTAGTGAGCCACTTGGGGTTTCCTCTCACAAAAATATTTCTACTAATTAAGTTAGTTGTTAAAAAATAATAATATAAAAAAATGAATAAGAAAATAAATAATATTAATTAATAAATAAGAATAAACATTATTATTATCATTATTATTATTATTATTATTATTATTATTATTATTATTATTATTATTATTATTATTATTTTACAAATCAAAATGAACTAAAATAAAATGTATGATAAATTATAAAAAGTGTGTACAAGTGTAAAACACAAATAACTAAAACAAAACCTGTGACCATTCAGTCATCTTTCATGTATGTATTTAATAAGCAGTTTTATAGTCACTAACACATATATGAATGTAGCCTACTGAAGAGAGATAAAGCATGTACCTTCAGAAGCTAATCAAGCTATATAATCATATATAACCTTTGAACACCCTGGCCAGATAATCAAAGCATTGATTCAAATACAAGAGGATTAACTAACTTTGGCTTGGTCTCAGACATGTACATAAGTATGTAATAACTTACAGTGAGTCTCTAATAATCAGGACAACCAAAACATCTCAGTTACTGCAATACATCATAAAATATTAGTGACTTTAAAATTTAGAAAATTACTTACATCACAACATAAAACTCTTCTGTTAAATATGACATAAAACCTGTTAATATTTTATTCTTGATTGCATTTATTGATTTATAATAATTTAAAAACATGAAATTTTCTATGAACCTATGATTAGATTTTTATCACAGAATTGCCCTGTAAAGTATAAATCTGGATCAGTATTATTTTCTTGTGTTTGTTCAATTTTGGATGGCTTTACTGTGGTAAACATTAGCAATGTTTGCCTGTAAGGGTATGTCTGCATATCAGATTGCATTTGAACCTAATAGCTATTCATATAGCCCAACAATTCTTATCAGTGAACTAGTGGTTTTGTTTGCATTTTTGTTGTTGTTGTTCACTAAAAATACTTTTAATGCCAATATAACCACTAGCAAAAATTTAATTAAAAGAAAAAGAAAAAAAAGTAATAATATTAGTGTGCATCATTATTATTTCTTTAATGTTTAACTGCACCTAAGTTTGCGACCATCAAAGCACTAAGTCTGGGTTCTCTGTCACTCATTATTAGGAAGACTACAAGACGATTTAATTAGTAGCAGACAGAAGAAACCTTTATAACCCAATCTTATTCCAATAACAATTCCCTATAGCCATGGGGATCTTCTGACCAAACATGACATTTATGTTCATCCTACCTCTCCACTGACTGTAACGTTACAGTAACTGTGTATTACAGGGCAAGGGCAAACTGGTTTCTTTGTCATAGCCATAGTCCAGTGGTGAAATCTCTCTACTGATGTGTGGTTAGTCTGAGACTGATCCCTATCAATGAGCCTCTAAGGTGTTTCAAATAAAAATACTTTTAATGCTGACATAACTATTACTAAAATGTCATAAGCGTGTCTTCAATTATTCTGTTTCAGAAGTTGAGATTCTGGTATCTGCAGCTGTATTTAACATTCACAGAAACAACAGAAATGTATTACCTCCTTGAGATGACTGCATTAAATAAAGCCATTTTATGACTCGGTGATTTCTATATGTGGCCAACGACAAATCATGAGCATGAAAAGAAGCACATTCAAACAGTCACATTTATTACCCTTGAGTTTTATTATTGCAACATCTCTTCTTTACTTTTTTTATGTTTTATGCATAAAGTATACTGGAATCCACTGAAAACGTGCCACCTATTTCCACTTCATTTTACCATGTCTGAGATTAACCAACTATTTATTCAATTCAAAAATAGTTTAACAGCAGTTATATAATATCAGACTAAAGTGTTGGTTTACAATGTAAAAATAATTATATATGGTAGTATACAACAAAACAACAAACTATCTTTTATATGCACTACAGCCATTCTCAGAATAATATGATTCAGTTGTTGACCAGTTGTTGAGCACTGACTAGATGAGAAATGCAATATTTGTTTATTATGAAGCTAAATGAAAAAATGTAGAATTGATTAAATACATAACTGATCACTGTATTACTTCAGCAGGTGAGTAAATATGAATTATGAAAAATGTAATACCAATATTGGTGGCATCAAAGCTAAAGTAAAGGATTTGGTCAAGCTTGTTAAATAACTAAGTGGGCAGAAGAATGCAGCTGCGAGATCACACACTGGAAAAGTAATATCCATCATATTAAATCCCACAGGAATGAGTTTCAGAGAATGAAAGAGCAAACATTCATAAGCATATGAAAATAGGTTATATCTGAAATTAATTTCAAAAGCAAGACACAAAATATAGTACTGACGTAAAAAGTTTTAATGTTGCAAGTTAGTAACAGAAAATATTAAAAAGAAAATTATTACTAGTGTCTTTCAATACTGTTTAGTGTTTGAAGAACAAATACTGGTTTATAATGTAAAATCATGAAATCATGAGTACTTTAAGTAGTAATATTATTATTGCGATTAACAAGTTCTTTGTCTGGTGCAACTAAAATGTGGGGGTATTTCTTGTTCTTTTTTCTTCCATTTTCCTTCTTCCATTTTTTCTTGTTCAATTCTTTTTTTTTCCTCTTTTCCTTTTTAATTTAAAAAAAAAAATTTGAATCAGATAAAAGTATGTTTCCAAATCTTGCCACTGGATGACAAAGCTAGAGAGCTGTGATTGAAGGAAGAAAAAAATGAGTGTGTTCGGAGAGGGAAATTGATTCTACACGTCTTCACACCCAAGGCAATGTACAATACAACTGAACTACATCCAACTGTTCCCAACAGAAGCAAGTGCCAAAACTACACAGGTTAGTATCTCACTTCCAAACACGTACATGAGTTTAACAACACACATAATTGCTAGTAATTGAGTTTCACACAATTATAATTAGTGCTGGGAATATGTGTGGCTTTGTAACAGTAAATTTAATTAACAGCTGACCACAGCACAGCTCCTGGGCCAAGATCTATTGATGCCATACACGTGGATGGACTGTATAATGCATACAGCTCTAGGATCTACAGGTCTGGCTGCAGCCGTATTGATGAAACGATTCTCAGACCATTTCTTTGGACTTGGTGCTGCATCCATATGATTTGAGGAAATTGTCAAGACTCACTTCAGTGCACCAAGACCATTATTGCAAAGTTCAAGAAAATAAACATCACAGGCTTAAGGCAGAAAGGACTGGAAACAGAGATTTAAGGCTATGCTTTTCCCAAATGCAGACACTGAAATAAATTGAAAATGGCCAGGTCACTGCTTTAATGTGTACATTCAGACCAAGTTGTTACAGTACATGCACTAGTTCTGGCATGAACCTGTCCTTTCAAACAAGATATGAAAATGGTTATTCAGGTAATAAGAAGGTTATTGCATGTCTAGAAATCAGTACTAATCATTAATTCTTTAAACATTATATACATTAATTTCACATGTATTTCATATCAATTAAAGTTAGTTCCAGTTATAAATGCATCAACAGTATCTGCCGGACAGGAAAATCATTTTAAGTTACACACACTGGATCGGTACCTGAATCATTGATTAACTATAATTATAATCTGTCAGCGGTTACTGCTGAAAACATGAAGAATAAGCCACATAATCAATGAAACAATGGGACCGCTTTTAACAGATGTTTGCCAAGACTAAGTGAATATAATGCACTCCATCTCTCTTATTAATTAACATTCAGAACTAATGGAGCGATTATACCAATTACCTGTTGTAGCTACTATACTATATCAAAAGCAGGAAAGTACAGGAATTCTTATTTAAGGTAAGCATTTGTCTATTGTAGTGTGGCAAATTATTCACAAATAAATAATATGACAGGAATATATTAAATAATACCATGGTACAGACTTCAGAGCATTTTGCTCAATATTGGTTTGAAAACTTTAGGATAAACTTTTGTAACATTTAAAACATTAATTTACTTAGAACAGATAATCCGTAATTCCTTGTAGCTTGTTGATTATTCTCTAAATCAGCCCCATAACAATAATAATATTACATATTCCACTTTATGCAACTACACAGATTACTATTATAAATAATTTTTAACCAGTATTAAGTTTCCTTATAATAAAAGTCTGCAACACTAAGTGATATCAGTGTCAGAAACTTTATATCCAACAGTCTCCCAAAATAATGTACCAGTATGTATTACATTACAGTTGTTGCGAAATATTTCTACTCAGTTGGACTAATAAGATGTTGTTCTTATATATTTCTTAAAACAAGAGTTACATAATTATTATTATATAACTTTTAAAAACCCTGTTACTGTTCACCAGTAAAGACTGGTGGTATATGTGACAGTATACTGATGACAATCTTTATACCATATAACATGTAGTTTGTGACATTACCAAATACATTTTATTAATATGAGAAAAATCACAATGAACTGTATGATGGGACTCATTTCCAGACTGACTATAAATCAATGGGTTCACTTGTACACATATGTAATTAATGCATAATGATTAATATAAAACATATTACAATACGAAACAAATTATAGTACAGTAATGATAATGTAAGAAATTGTTTAACATTCAGATGAAAACCAAAAACCAAAGCACACACATTTGTCAGTTACTGGTAACATATAGTGGTCGCTTTACCTTCAGGTTTTTGTCTTTATTTAACATCAAACCTATTCTTCTCTTTTAATCTTTCAGTACTCCACACTCTACAATCACTGATATTACTTGTCTGATCTCCAGCAATTATTTAAAAGCCAACCAGATAATTGAATAGATGGTACAACATACAACAAGGAGAATCCAGGGAATAGCTATAGGAAACCTATCAGAGCTCAATAACCAGGATAATGACTTGTTACACACAGACAATGACGTTAAGCAGCTCTCATACCAACTTACAACAGTGAATCCATTTCAAAACTGATGTCTTATTTAACTGGTTGCCACAATACAGCAAGATAAGAGCTAATTTATAAACCCTGTATTACATGTATCCTCCTTTAGGTTTTATTTAATGATGTACTTAACACATTTAGTTATATGTGTCAGACATATGCTGAAGTACCACATAAATAATGGGAGGAGATATGCTGCTTTTGAGGGAAGATATTTACGTGATTATATCCACTTAAGGCTAAAACATGCCCATCACAAGACAAAAGCTCAACATCACTGGTCTAGGGTCTTGGGGAAAAAGGGGGCAGTAAGATAAGGTATGATTAAAAATAATAAGTTGAGAAGATGATGAACAAGGGATTTTTTATAGCACCATCCCAGAGATTGTTACTGAGAAACGAGAAATGACTCAATAGGTCTACAATCATGAATGAAGCTCTACCACTGACCTAACCCCGTCACCCCCCCCCCCTCCTTATTTGATGTCAGACCATGCTGTAGCAAATCATAGCAAACTTAAGAAGATCAATATGTATTTGAATACAAGATCTTATGTGTATCTACTGTAAATAGGTTGGTGGGGGAGGGGCAGGTTAGAAAATTGTATAGATCTTAAATAATTTCTACTTTGCAATTCTGTATTGTATTATTATGTGTGATATCTGGCTTTAAAACAAACCGCCTCCCATGAAGTTATTAAGAGATTAGTTCTATAACAGATCTTCTGAAACACTTTAACAAATTGCTGAAACACTAAACACTGTCAGCTTTGAGTTAGCTAATGGTGTATGCCACTGTGAAACGGACCATTATTAAAGGTCAGAAGTATGTTGAATTATTTTCTAAAGTAAATGAGAACTCTTGCTTAAAACTGATAATCCTGCTACAAATTGTGTGCTGTAAAAAGAAATGGTTCAAGTACAAAACAAATATTTTGTAAAACATTAAACTGTTTTATTACCTACCAGCTTTGATGATGTAAAGTGGTTAAGCCAGTGATTAAGACGTGTGACAATAGGATTTGTATTCTGATTCTGGTTCTCAAGTATTCAAATCTAGTTTTAATGCCAAGATTAGGTGTAATACCAATACAGTACCGGTAATACTCCATTCAACTATTGGCATGCAGAGTTCTATTCATAGTTGTATCAGCACTGGATACATGGTCATGAGAAGAAGCTGACTCATGAGGATCAATTTCAGACTGGACTAAGCATCAGTGGTGTGATTTACCACTGACTAGGCTAAGTAGACACACTTTATCTCATTGTTTTAGTCTGGACAGGACGTTCTCTTGCTACTGCCAGTAGAAACTATTAAAATTTAATGTTAAGGTTAGGTTTTGGTTAATTTTATTTTTGAGGTTTGGATGAGTTTTAATGTATTTTCAGAACCTGTAGTTCTCATATCCAGTAAAATATCACCTCCAACTTTAAGGGTAGAATTAGGGCTAGGTTAAAAATACTGAGTGTTTAGGGTTAGGGTTAAGTTAGGTTAGTGGCCAGGGTTAGAATTAAAGTTAAAGTTCAGTTTACCTTTATTTAGGGTTATAAAATATTAGAATGTCTTTTTGAGGAATTCAGCACTTGGGATGAACCAATGAAAACAGAAATTGGTGAGAGACTTCTTTTTGTGATCTATTTTTCAAATACTGTGTTTGTGTTTCAGCTGGATAAGCTAGCATGAATAAGCGTAGACCATCCATAGCATAGTGCAGTTTCTCATACATACCGAACATGACTGTTCTGATTAAATAATGAAACTATTCCGGACTTCAAACTTTAAATGTAAATGCAGAAATTACAACATTAAAACAAAGCAAAAAAATCTGATTTACTTTACTGAAAACTGCCTGACAATTACAAATTACTCATAAGCATCGAATACATTTTCATAAAAATCCATGCTTTGATCAACCAATAACGAAACAATAATTGTTAAGGAAATTACCTAATTCAGTCAACAACCGGAATCAATTCTGCTACCCACCGAAAAGCATTAAAAGCTTATGATAAACACTTACAACAAGGTTCTATAATTACTAGCAGCAACAAATAATCAACGCAACAATACAAGTACTATGATTCAAATCAGATCTTACAGACATCTAATGTAAACTGTTATTTTAATTATTTATAATTTACTTACAATGTAACTACTATACAAAGTCAAATTATTTTGTGGCTACAGAGACACATAGCAAAATATCTATTCCCACATACAAGTTATATATACTAAACCATTTGAAAACCGTAACATTTTTGCCTTGCTATATTTAAAATAATAAATCGTCTTTTATTTTTTCTGTACTACACATAATGCTTTGTGAATGATCAGTAAACGTGCTTATGAATTTTCACCTCGATGCTAATAGTGCTTCCACATAATTTTATAGATTTGATTGGTGTTGATAGCTAAATTATTAAATGATTTAAGTGCTTTTATCAACTTAAGGTTCAACTTATTGTCTTGGGCTCATAGTTTGGCATCTGGGCTGTTTGTCTATAACAGTGAGTTTTAAATTGTATTTAGTTTTCACTGTTGGTGAAATAAAATGTGGACAAAAGCTCCAACATTTTTCCAACACAATTCTAGAGAATGGTGGAAGAAATTATGAATTTTTTCCACAAGGTATAGTGACCACACACACCTAGCCACTTCTTCTTTCAAAATCTGCTCAGTGTTGGAAATGATACAAACCTAGTTTTATCAATCAGCCCACTAGCCAATGTCTGCACCACTGCGTGAAGCTGGTTATCAGAATTGTAATTAATGCTTATTGTGGCAAATTGAATATGATGTGCATTATGATTTTGAGGTATAAATACAAGTACCAATCAGCACTCATTTTCATAAGCAGAGTTAAAACTTGGTAAAACTGAAAATCTGATATTTGCAATTATAATCATCTTATTCTAGTTGAGCTATTTCTTGTTCCAGCCAGTGTTTTATAACTGGTGTTTGCTAGCCTGTCTGGGGAATGTTGTATATAAAATATTCCTTACTGCTAATCAAAAGAGTAACCTGCTGTAAGGTGCTTCTGATCTTAACACTCTTTAACGGTGTGTTCAGTGCCATATAATCACAATTAAAATGTGTTAAGTGTGGCATTAGATAAAGCATTTCCTTCTTTCTAAATGAAAAACATTCAAGACTGACAGTTTCTTATAATTTGAGTATATTACATAATTAATGGTGCTGGAAAACACTCAACGGTAATGCTGAATTTGCAATCTGAAAGAAGCACATTCCCCAGCTAAAATGCACTCCACCTTAGAATTTGGATTTAAATGTCTACAGAAGTATCTCTTACAGCAATATGCAAAGGCAGAATATAAAAAATAGGAGATTAATCAATTTATCTTAGCTCCTACATGTATAGTGCTGACTGCTGAAGAAAACACCAAATACTATTAACCCATTTATCAACAGCCTCACTCCCACATAATAGTGATATATGCAAATTAATGAATATCTGCATACCCAATTACCCTTGGTGAATAGTCAGTGTGCTCTCTTAAAAGCTTTCTTGAAATATCAAGCCAGTAAACTGCCATACAGCAGAAAATACATGTAAATCATATCCAGTAGTCAATTCTAATTATCAGTGATAAATTCATGTTTTTTAATACACTTCCAACCAGTGTTCTATAACTGATGTACCAAATATCATAGTAGCATAGATTATCCTGCCTATAGGATGGTGCATATAACAGATCCACTGCTGCTATCAGAAAGAATAGCCCAAAAGGTAGCTACAGAATGTTTTCTCTCATTATCCGAATGGTTCTTAACCACATATCTGCACTATCGAATCATTAATAATATTATTTTGGTTTATAATAAAAGTAAAACAAATTTTAAAGATTATTTTTATTCTAAACTTATTTAATGCATTAATAATTTAAAATTAATGGATAAAGCAATATTGAATATGGAAACAACTAAAATGCAATTAACCAATGTTTTCAAAGCCCGAAATGATTTTGCGAGAACATAATAACTTACTTAATTCAAGGTCTTAAAATTATTCAGCAAATGAGATTGCATCTTCATAAACAAACTTTTAAAGCTCTTATGGTTGAGAGCCAACATTCATAATGCTGCAATTACAATAAAAATGTATAATGATAATCAATTTGGAAAGATTCACTTTATTTGATATGATGTTAAACAGATAATAAGATTTCAGTGTTTATATTAATCCTACAAACCTGGTCCAAACCTAATCAATCCAGTTGTAATCAGCAATTATACCACATTTTGATTGAACAGTAATTACACAATCTCTAAATGAAGTCTAGTTATTCAATCAGTCCTTTTTCCATTATCTTCCATTATTCTTGATGTGAGGCATGTAATAAGACAATTACTGGGAGCTACGGTATATAAAATGTGTTAAATTAATTTTAACAGTTCTTTCTTTCATGACATTGTAAAAAAAAAAAAACAACAACAACAACAACAACAAAAAAAACCATAATAATAATTTTAAAAAATTAATTTTAATTAAAAAATATATATATGTTGTTTTGTGTTTTGCTTTGTCTCCATCTTCTTTCTTAATTTTCTTTTTTTATCCTGTGACAAAGAATTAAAGAATTAATTTACTCAGGAGTGATTTTAAAAAATAATTAATAAATGACATGCACCCAGTAAATTATTTGGAACTACATGTATGTTGTGTCTTCTGTTTAATTCAATATTAATCATAAATTTGTATAGACTTGGATTTATAAGATGAACTGAAAAAATTTAATCTTTTTAAAGTGCAGGCACTAAATATTTTGTGAGAAAAACTTTTATTATTATTTTTCATTATTATTATTATGAAAATATTATGAAAATACATATATGGTTATTTTAGTGAACATTTGTTTGATATAAGCCTCTTTATTAACACATTGTTACAATTACACGATTACAACAGTATTAATACATTCTTAACTGCAGGCAAGCAAAAAACACCAAACAAAAATCTTGCTAGACTGACTTTTATGCCACACATTAAGCCATCTGACCACTTCAGGAACCAGTCCAATTTACTGAACCTTTAAATTCTGCCTGGTACCAAAACATTTCTAGGCACATTCCTAAAAGTGTTAACCAGAAACTCACACAGCATAATGAACAAATTTTTTAGACATACTGAGTGACTTGGAAGCTGCTTTAATTTGGCTATAGTGATTAAGTACAAAAAATGTATCCAGAAAAATTATTTAAGTAGCAATAATGAAGGGCAAAGTAATATATTTCATTCTTAAATGTCAGGCTATTGATACCGTATTAACAGCATTTTCATTAATGGATTTGCCTCAGGTCATTTTCTTTTTTTTACCCCACATTAAGTGCTTTAAGTGGTGCTTCTAAAAGATTAATAAAGTTCTTATTTATTGCTTTCAGTGAATGCTGTCTCATGAGAATTGAAAATTTTGTGCATCTTTAAAAATGCACAAGCAACCTAATTCAAATGACCTATATCAATCTGGTAAAAGGGTTGTATAATTCAGTAAAAGTAATGCTGATGTAAAAGTAATTTCTTCTCATAAAATACATTTTTCTTCAACCTAATTTTTTTTATTTCACAATATATGTGATGAATTAACAATCATCACACAGTATCACCACCAGTATTGTCATTACTACTGCTATTATTATTGTTGTTGTTGTTGTTTTTACTGCTGCTGCTACTGTCCTTAAACATCTAACAAGTGTAGGAACAGGTTGGATAATTAGTTGACTATATTTAAGATAAAAAAATTGATATACAAGTTTATTTATTGACACCATTAAAGCATATTGTTATTCTAGGTTCCTAAATTGTCAGGAAGAATAGGCTGTTTTAAATGATGGATCAATTACCCAAAAATCGAATTTGATCCTTTGTCAAATATATTTAACATAAATTAACACTAAATTAATTTAATTATTTTTATGGTATGGTATCTGTAATTTGTTTAGAAAAACAAAGTTAACATTGTGTAGATGAAGTTACTGATATATGCATGTCACAGAGTATTGAGCTATTTAATGGCCATACAAGTATTACTAAAACAATTATTTATCATATTAAGTGGCCTACTACAATAAACTCTCCCCAAAGGTTTTTAAAATCATGAAAAATTAAATTTTAATTAACAACCCTACCACAACTGACTGCAAGCATTAAGTGTGTCATAATTAACCTATTTAATTTGATGAAAGTAGTATTTTCAATCGTGCTATTTTGGCTGTCCTGTGCAACATAAGAAACATGGGATTTCAAGGCATCCTGCAACTGCTGAATGTTTATACTTTCTAGTAACTTCACAAGAAATAATGCCACTGTACATAAAAAAACATGAATACATTTTGCATTTTCTGATTCTTGTTTTCAATGTATCACACATATATGGTTGTCAAATTTGGTGATTAATATGAACCCACC
>JAUTBY010099953.1:3943-22412 GCA_032361585.1 Peltospira operculata | reverse complement strand
ATTAGTATCAGTTATAATGTCTACTTGTTAATATCTGTTATAATGTCTACTTGTTAATATCTGTTATAATGTCTACTCATTAATATCTGTTATAATGTCTACTCATTAATATCTGTTATAATGTCTACTCATTAGTATCAGTTATAATGTCTACTCATTAGTATCTGTTATAATGTCTACTATTTAGTATCTGTTATAATGTTTACTTGTTAATCTGTTATAATGTCTACTCGTTAATATCTGTTATAATGTCTACTCATTAGTATCAGTTATAATGTCTACTTGTTAGTAAATGATATAATATCTACTCGTTAATATCTGTTATATTGTCTACTATTTAATATCTGTTATAATGACTACTCGTTAATATCTGTTATAATGTCTACTCGTTAATATCTGTTACAATGTTTACTCGTTAATATCTGTTACAATGTTTACTCGTTAGTATCTGTTATAATGTCTACTCATTAATATTTGTTAGTATCTGTTATGTCTACTCGTTAATATCTGTTATAATGTTTACTTGTTAATATCAGTTATAATGTCTACTTGTTAATATCTGTTATAATGTCTACTCGTTAGTAAATGTTATAATGTATATCGTTAATATCTGTTATAATGTGTACTTGTTAGTATCTGTTATGTCTATTCGTTAATATCTGTTATAATGTTTACTTGTTAATATCAGTTATAATGTCTACTTGTTAATATCTGTTATAATGTCTACTCGTTAGTAAATGTTATAATGTATATCGTTAATATCTGTTATAATGTCTACTATTTAATATCTGTTATAATGTCTACTCATCGTTACGTCTACTAATTATCAGTTGCTATGTTATATTTGTTGCAGTGTCTATTCATAGTTAGTTTCTGTATTATAATGTGTATTAATTCTTGTTTTTGTGTTATATTTATTGCAATGTTTATAGATTGTTGATTTCTGTGTTACAGTGATGACGAGAAAGACAAAGATTTACCAAAGCTGGACAAGAATGAACACAGTCTAGGAACTAAGCTTAAAGTTCGATATGGACGAGGAAAGAACCAAAAGATATATGAAGCTAAGGTACACTTCAAAAATTAAATCTGATAGCTAATCTGGCTTTACGGGCTGACGTTGATAATTGCTATTTTAATCACAATTATCAGCATAACAAAGGCTATATTTAGCTGTTGATTTTTAATACTAAATATAAGAGTGAACTTTGTAGAATATTTTAGTTTAAATACATGCTTTAAAAAGTTTGCTCTGGACTGGTTGTTACACACATCATCTGCTTTTGTTAGGTAAAAGTGAAATACCACGGTCAACAACATGTACTGTCATGAGTAAAATAACATTGTGGATTTAATTATGTAGTAAAGATGTTAATCCATTTAATGACTGGTAAAACCTCACAAAATATTTATATTAAATTTCAGGTGTTGGAAGTTCGCAGAGAAGGATCACATAAAACGTACCTTGTACATTATGCTGGTTGGAATAACAGGTATGTATTCACTGATTGACCAGATTATGTTTTTCATCTTTGTGGCTCAGGCTAGCAAGTAATCCTTTATTACTCTTTGTTATATTTTACATTTATCAGTTTAATTAGAGGTTTATGAATGTCTTTTAAAATGTGTTCACTATTCTATAATATTCTGTTTTGTTGATGGGTTCTGTTAACCACATGTCTTCTGTTTCCACCCTCAACAGAGGATAGGATTCTTTTTTTTGTAACAGAGAATGGTGAATTTAAAAAAACCCTCAAAAGCCAAGAGAAACGAACCCCTCACACACAAAAAAAACACCAAAAAAAACAAACCCACCCGACTATATAGTCCTGATTGTTGCTGTGATTTTAAAAGAGAAAATGGAAGCAGTTTTACACTAATATATTTGTGTTTTGTTATTATCAGACATGATGAGTGGATCCGACATGAACGTATTCAGAGTGTTATAAGTCGACCAGACACGACAAAGAAAGTTAAGAAGTTACTGGCTACTCAGATGATGAAAGATGGCTCATCACCTAAAGCAGCAACTGAGAGCAAGGTATGACAGACCCTGATTACCATCTAATCAAACTTAAATTCACTAACATAACCTAACAAGCAAAATTAGGTGTAATTTCAGATTAACATAAATGATCCTGACCAATTGCAATCCACCTTTCGTAGAGGACTCAGAAACTTCACAAATGTGGTGTTCGAATTGATCATGGATGAAGTATTACACAATGTATACCTAGTTTGAAATAAAATCCTGTAAATTTTTTATAAATACAACAAATGATTATAGAAAAGTTTTAAAAAAGTATTTACATATAAATAAGTTTTTGGTGTATAAGTGAAGTATCCATATTTTGTTTGCATGAACCATTAGTTGGTACATTTTATACAAAGCCTGTATTTATTTGTTTCTGTTAATTTATGGTTAAATGCAGGCATCACTGTTGAAGAAGCCTGGTTCGCATTTTTGTGTTTTACTATTAATTTATGGTTCATTGCAGGCATCCCTGTTGAAAATGTCGGGTTGACGTTTCTATTTTTGCCATTAATTCGTGGTTTATTCCAGGAATCTGTTGAAGAAGTCTGGTGTACGTTTCTATATTTTACTACTAAACTGTGGTTCATTACAGGAATCCCTGTTGAAGAAGCGTGGCCGGCCTGGCAGTGTGTCCAGCACAGGTCAGCCGAGACTGTCCACTGACTTCCGCTCCCCTACCCAGAAGAGCAAGACACCCAGTGCAGACAGCGCCAAGTGGAGATCCACTCGGTCTAACAGTGTTGACCTCACAAACTCTGAAGGACCACCTCGTAAGTTGTGCTTATTGTGGCAAAATCTGTGAACATATTAACCTACTTAATTCTTTAGATATGGTAGAATAAAACTCAGTTTTAAGACATGTTTCAACATACATTAAGTATTGACAATTTTTACTAATCTAAAACTAGTAAGTAACACTGATGGTTTTAACATATTGTTCACTAAAGTCATTAAGTTTTTTAAATAAATGTATCAGTTAGATTCCTGATTTACAGCTGTATAACATTAGACAGCTGGCCATTTTGTTCTTGTCTTCCACTGTAGGAATAAATTAATTATAGATTTAGGTTTGTGATCTCACTTCACCATCTAGTCTCTCTCTAAATGTGCTATCTATCATGTCCTTAAAATGGTATTAATGTCAGATATTAATTGTGATGCCCATAATAAATAATAATGACAGCATTTAAAGTAATAAACATATAAAAGCTATTAAACTGAATAAATTGTCATACATATACTAATAATCCATATTTAAAACAATTCTCTTACACTTATGTTTTGGCTTGGTACAATTTAATAACTTTGTTCTCAGATTAATACAAGTGAAGGATCTGGCACAGTTCATGAAGCAGATGTTAGCACTGAGTATAGTAGAGTTCACAGCAACATAATTTTAACTGTTCTCTTTCAGCCAAGCTACGCAAAACGAGACAGAGCTCTGGACTTACAGAATCAGATACTTGTTCTCATGGTATGTAGAACATGTTTATTATCCTATTTGTAAATTCATTTTCGTACCTGTAGATATATTTTTGTCCCACCTTTGTAATAGCAGTTAGGGCTCAGAATAACCATTTGCTAAAGAATCCCCAAACCCCAAAATAAAACTAAATCTATTTTTCATAGGTGCATCCATTGTATTTATGATCCTATAACTTAATTATATGTGTGGGTTTAACAGCTTGCCTATTAGGGGTGTCAAGTATTAGGAGCTATATTTATCAGACATATTTTAGCATGAGTTCTAAATCTACTTTACTATATTAATTTCTGTATACCCATGTTGTATAGTGTCATATAAACCCTTTGAAAGGCCCCAAGGCTTTTGAATTCTTTGGGCCCGTTGACTACATTAGCAGATAAAGGAAAATAAATATATGGGGCCTTGATTTTGGCAAGTATCTGTTATGGATAATTTGGCATTGCCCATGATTCAACTGATGGGTTAACCACATTGTTGGTGATATCTAGTAACCCAATCTTATATATCAGTAACAACCACAATCATCTGATCAATGTTATATACATTTTTTATAGTTAATCATTAATGCAAATCAGTTGTGTTAATTAAAAGTCAGCATTAATTTTCCCTACTGAAATTTCTACATTTTTGTCATTTGTTAAATGTAATAAATCTGTATTTGACATGATACCAATATCGAGCTCTACATTCCATACAGCTATATTGTTTGTCAGTTTTACTTCTAACTGTGTTTGTTGGGTTAATGTAAATTTCTCTTCAGTTGCTGACCGACACCGTTTTGTGTTTATTGCAGCAAGTGGTGACAGCAGTGAGTTGTCAGACGGAGAGAGTGAAGAAAAGATAGTAGTCGTTCTAGAGGAACAGGAACATGAGCAGACAAAGAGTGACCTTGACATTAAGGAGAATGAGCAGGACACGAGCATGGAGGAAGAGGGACAGGAAGACGAACATGACACCAGCATGGAGGAGAAGTCTGACCAGGGCTTGACACGTGATGAGGACGAAGACACAGAGGAGGGAGGTACGCAGATTAACACTTTTCTCACTCGGTCTAGTGAAATGCATATGTTACCTAACTGGGTGTAGTAAAATATATACGTTACCTAACTGGGTGTAGTAAAATATGTAGGTTATCTCACTTGGTGTAGTAAAATACATATGCTATCTCAATGGGTGTAGTAAAATGTATTTTATCTCAGTGGGTGTAATAAAATACATATTTATATGACTGAGTGTATTAAATTACATATCTTACTGGGCGTAGTAAAATTTATGTTATCTCACTGAGTGGAGTAAAATATATACCTTATCTCACTGGGTATAGTGAAATACATGATATCTCCCCGGTGTAGCAAAATGCATGTTATCTCACTGGGTATAGTAAAATATGTGTTATCTCAATAGGTATATATGTTACTTTACTGAGTATAATGAAATACCTATATGTGATCTCACTGAGTGCAGTGAAGCACAGACCTTACATTGATAGGATAATAGAAATCGATAATGTGATAGCTAACTACAGTTTGACAGTTTATTCAACCATATTATGTTTTTCATTAAGGTATTTTGGAAGAGTCACTGGAATGTAATGAAGAGATGATTGGGCCTGAAGAGGAACTGGATACTGTGACTGATGTGAAGAAGGTGAAGACTGACGAGGTGGTGTCCACTGTGTGTAAGATGACTGTCAGCAAGGACAAGGACAAGGTCAGCGATGAGGCGCTGTCTCCACCCAAGCTGGACATCATTGAGAGTGAGCCACTTCCAGACAACAAAGAAGACAGTCTGGAGAAACCAGTGTTGAATCAGAATGATTATTTTAATGATAAAGAAACTGCTCCAAAGTTGGTTGCTGAGAAGATTTTCAAAGAACTTCCAATAAAGACTCTGGCAGAGAAAAAACAAGGCTCAGAAAGAATGGAGCTTGTTGCAGATAAACCCATGAATGTTGTTTCTGTGGCTGAAAGCAAAACAATTGGTTCACCAAACAGTGCTGAAAGCATAACTCTGCCCATACCTGAGGTGAGAAAGGAAGAGGCACCATTACCAGTTCTGCCAGTGATAGCTGTTTCTCCAGCCAAGTCTGAATCAGACGTCATGAAGAAGGAACCGGAGAAAAGAGGACGGAAAAAGAAGGAAGCTGTTGTGGTGAAGAAAACAAAACAAGCCGAGATCCCCACTACTCGCTCACCCGTCCCAGCAGCAGTATCCCCTCCTCTGGATGCACGGATGCAAGCTGCCATGGACTTGTATGACTTCACCAACTTTGAGGACAATGATGATATTGTTCTCAGAGAAAAGAAACCTGAATTTGGACCAAAATGGCTTGCTGAGAGTAAGGAAAAGAAGCTAGATATTTTGGAGAATGTAGAGAGTGAGAAGAAAAAAGTGAAGAAAAAGGTAAAAAAGAAACCATTAGAAGACAGTGTGGAAGAAAAAAGAGAATCAGAAACTGAATTGGTTATTGAAGAGAAGAAAAAAGTTGATGATAAAAAAGATGACGCTGAAATGGCAAGAGATACTCCTGTAAAAGAAGGCCTGAAAGGTGCCAAACTTTCTAAAATTGAGAGGTTTGTAAAAGTGAAAGAATCAAAGAAAACTAAAGACACTGATGTGAAAAGTGAAGTCAATGAGGCATTGCGTGAAAAGATTGAGAAACGAACTCGATCACGGTCACAGAGTCCTGCCGACTTCCCTCACAAAATATTAAAAACTGACACTTACTCATTTTCTCCCAAGCCTTGTTCAAGTTCGAATACTCTTGCTGCCGATGTGAACAAATATCAAAATAGTCCAGACATTCTGGACTCCACGCCCGAGCAAACTGTCTCCAATATTGTTTTGGACAACACGCCCCCAACCACACCGGAACACGAAGGAGCTGATGGAGAGGGTGTGCCTGTGTCTAAAGTAGCTGCTGTTTCAGAGAACGAGGAGCAGGTTTCCATTGACAGAGACAGTAAACAGGGCAGTGAATCTCCTCAGGCTGGCAGTGCCAGTGGCTCCTCCATTGAGGGCAATGAGAGCAGTAGTATCGTTCCTAGCTCAGAAAGTAGCAATGATGTCGAAGTGTTGCTCTCACTTGGAAAGCGTAAGAGAGAGTCGACAGATCAAATACAGAGCAAGAAGAAGAAACGATCACATAAGTCCAAATCGGATAAAAACAAAGTTAAGAATTCTCATGGTAAGTTACAGTTAATTTCTTGTTTCTTTTTACATTACATGTTGATGTGATGATAAATTCAGAGATAAAATTTAGTTCCAGTTACGTAGTCTAGTATCATCCCAAAGTCAGACTAGTATTTTTCCCCACCATGTTAACTTGTATGTTTTTGACATGGGTGTCACTGACTAGGTTTGTTTTTACATCTGATTCTAGTAACATGATAATGTAAAGCTAAATGTATAATTTTTAAAACTAGAAATGATGACTTCTATGTCCTTTCATTGGAGGGAATTTTATAGCACACAATTTTATACACTTCATTTTCCATGATGTATGAAATTAGAATCATAATAATTTAAACTAGACTGTCTAACTTTCATTATCCTCCAGTTTTCACATACTTCTGCAGATTATATGTCTTTATAATTTAAAAAAAAAAAAAAAAAACAACAAACAAACAACAACAACAACAACAACAACAACACACACACACATCCAAAATCAGTTACTTAAAACATAAAATACCAAAATACCAAATTCTTTGTTTATTTTGAATGGAATGGTATTTGTTATTTTAATACCTAATGAGCCATGGTGCTTGATTGTTTAAAATTATATTGTGTTCAATATTAGAAGGGCTGTTTGATACATTTTGAAGTACATTTCATCACACTAGTAAGAATACCTTCATTACTTGTTTTGAAAACATCCTACACTAATTAGAACCAAATATTATCAGATGTTTTTACAACAGTAACAGAAAATACTGTTGAAATTACCAGTTGATCAGTATTTTAAGTCGGTTACAGAACATATAATTATTTATTTAAATAAAAGATTTATGGTGATAAATTTATAATATGATAAATGATTTACTGTACAGATAGCTTGTTGCAGTGTTGATGTGCGTGGTGTGTTGTCAGTTTTGTGTGCTGTGTTTGTAGGTAGTGACAGTGATGAGATGAACCCCGTCCAGTCGGCCGTGCCGGACCCCAGCATCCCCGTCAAAGTGTCTCAGCTGAACCAGGTGCCCAGGACTGCCAGACCACCCAAGTACAACTTCAATATAGGTAAGTTACTAGTCACTGGTGGTTAAATCATCCAGGTCACAAGACATCTCAAGTACAACTTCAATATAAGTGAGTTGTCAGTAAGACCTCCCTAGTACAACTTCAATATAGATGAGTTACTAGTCACTGGTGGTTAAATCATCCAGGTCACAAGACCTCCCTTGTACAACTTCAATATAGATGAGTTACTAGTCACTGGTGGTTAAATCATCCAGTTCACAAGACCTCCCAAGTACAACTTCAATATAGATGAGTTACTAGTCACTGGTGGTTAAATCATCCAGGTCACAAGACCTCCCTTGTACAACTTCAGTATAGGTAAGTTGTCAATAACTTTAAGACCTCCCTAGTACAACTTCAATATAAGTGAGTTGTCAGTAAGACCTCCCTAGTACAACTTCAGTATAGATGAGTTACTAGTCACTGGTGGTTAAATCATCCAGTTCACAAGACCTCCTTTGTACAACTTCAGTATAGGTAAGTTACTAGTCACTGGTGGTTAAATCATCCAGTTCACAAGACCTCCCTTGTACAACTTCAGTATAGGTAAGTTACTAGTCACTGGTGGTTAAATCATCCAGTTCACAAGACCTCCCGTGTACAACTTCAGTATGGGTGAGTTACTAGTCACTGGTGGTTAAATCATCCAGTTCACAAGACCTCCTTTGTACAACTTCAGTATAGGTAAGTTACTAGTCACTGGTGGTTAAATCATCCAGTTCACAAGACCTCCCTTGTACAACTTCAGTATAGGTAAGTTACTAGTCACTGGTGGTTAAATCATCCAGTTCACAAGACCTCCCGTGTACAACTTCAGTATAGGTAAGTTACTAGTCACTGGTGGTTAAATCATCCAGGTCACAAGACCTCCCGTGTACAACTTCAGTATAGGTAAGTTGTCAATAACTTTAAGACCTCCCTAGTACAACTTTAGTATAGGTGAGTTGTCAGTAAGACCTCCCTAGTACAACTCTAGTATAGGTGAGTTGTCTGTAAAATCTCCTTACTACAACTCTAATATAGGTGAGTTGTCAGTAAGATTTCTAAGTACAACTTCACTATAGGTAAGACTTCCCAAGTACAACTTCAATATAGGTAAGTTGTCAGTAAGTCTTCTTAAGTACAACTTCAATATAGGTAAATTGTCAGTGACTGAAGACTACTGTAAATAATAACATCAATGTGAAATGAAGAAAATGTTAAGATTTATTATTCATATTAATTCTATGATGTATTCATTTCTGTTTTATTAACATCTATGTCACAGATATAGAAACAAACAATTTAAAATGTACAATAAAAATAAGTCTCACCAGGCACTAATTAAGTATTTAAAAAGTAGTGACTTCTTTCTTCTGAGATGTAAGAGAGAAGTTTACAAATACTTGGTAAAGTGAACCAATGACTTTAAATGTGATATTATGGCTTACATATCATTTTATGTTCCATGTTCATCAGAAATTTCTGCAGTGTAATTTTCTTTTAGATAAGAACACTCAATAGATCAATTAAATATTTAAATTGCATCATTACCATTTCAATAGGTAATTTAGTTTCTGTTACTTTTAGGAGATAACCATGTGTAGTTTTTTGATTTGTGGGTGTTAGTGTCAATTTGATCCCACAAAAGAAATGTTTGACCAAAGGCGTCAGCTTGAGGTCAAAAATGTAAACATTTGCGGGATCAACTGGACAATAACACCCGCAAATAGAAAAACTCCATATGGTTATCTCCTTTGTAACCTGACAAGTTTTTTGATAGAATTAACTTTATATTTGTATTTCTTAAAAAATACAACTAGCTATACACCCTGGAATCATCAACTTTGCCTATTCTAACGGCTCATGACGTCACTGTTCATGACATCATCAGCTTTCTGGGTGTTATTGCCCATTTGATCCCAGAAAAGTAACATCATTCATTAACCAATCAAATTACAGAACATGCCTGCTATTAGTTTACAATATATGTATAATAAGTATAGCAGATGGAAAGTTATCAGTTACATTTTCTTTGTACATTTCTGTTCATTTAGCAAGAACATTTTTAAATGCTGAGCTACTTTTTTAATGAATTAGGCAGTAAGTTATATATTGATATACATTGGTAATCACGATATTTACAACATTTCTGTATTCATGAATAAATGTTGTATTAGCTTCCAAATATGTTTGTAAACATCAACAGAACATCCATCTTACTGGATGGTATTTCAAGAATATAGCATACAGCTGCTGTTTTAAAGAAAATAGTTTTTCTGCTTTGCTCACAGAGGAAGGTGCCAACTTGGAAGGTGACCAAAGAATCAGATTCCTGATGGAAAAAATGCAGGACATCAGAAAAATATATGTTTCTTTGAAAGCAGAAGTTGCATCCATAGATAAAAAACGTAAGCGAGCTAAGCGCAAGGAAAGAGAAAGTGAGTATTTGAGATAGTTTGTTGCTTATTAAAGAGGAACGTAGCTCAGGTGGAGCATCTGGATTGTTGGATCGATCCCACCTTGGGGACCCTTTGAGCTATATCTTATTCCAGCCAGTGCTCCATAAGTGATTATCAAAGACCATGGTATGTGCTGTCCTGTTTGTGGAATGGTGCATATAAAAGATCACTTACTGCTGATTAGAAAGAGTAGCCCATGTGACAGCAGCAGGTTTCCTTTATCACTCTGATAATGGTCCTGTTGATAAAATGTGTTGAATGTATAGATAAATAAAACAAATTTGTCTCTCTCTGCTTATTAAAAACCATTTTGTTTATATTTTCATATTAACTGTTGCTGATGAGATTAGATAAAGTTACATGTGAATATTTATTGTGAGGAACACAAAAAAAAAATTTGCAATATTAATACATGTCCATTATTTTATAATGACCTTTTCTTCTTCTTTTTTTTTCAGATTCACAGTCGTCTCAAGTTGAATTAGAAAGTTCCTGATTGTTAATTTGTGCCGTGTCCATCAAGATGTGAATGTGTGTGTGTTGACATTGTTGACATGTGTATCTCAGTATGTGACTGGACCCAGTGAGTGCTCTCTCTGTCAGTTACTGGGCCCTGGTGAGGTGATATTCTAGTGCTGTCTGTTAGTAATAGTGTCACAGTGTATGCAATAACTGGCTTACAGACTGCCAGATCTCATCATCACCACTAGCCTTACACAGTCATTAGTATTCAGACTATAAACAAAACCATCATAAGTTCAAACATTATGGGCTCACTTCTTCAGATAGGTCTTATAGCTTTAGAGACAATTTGGCCACTGGATTATTTAGTTTCCACAGTTCGTCCCCCCATTGTGTACATTTTGTCCATTAGTAAAATAATTTTTATTTTTACAGATTATTATATCTAGTAATAGAGATGTTAATGTATATAAGCATGTAACACGAGATACCAGATTTGTAAAATTACCAGTAATGGTATTGTTTTGTCCACTGACTTTTAATGGATTTGTTATACATAAACAAGAAACACTTGTTGATTTCCACTGTTATTTCAGTTGAACAACAACACATTATAATTGTCGTAAAATATCTGTTTACCGCTAATTACTGAGATCTAGAAAACATTCCAGTTACGCAGTTTTGCAATGTGACTAGTTGTATGTAAATTTGAATTAAAATCGAGGAAACAATAAATAAATAATTTGAATATTAAAGTGAAATGAGGCCATCAGAGCAAATTAAACTCATTAATATGGTTAACAGTTTTGTGCTTCAGATGCCAAGAAATCATGTGAGTTATATTTCCAGTTTTCATTTCCCTTCATTATTTAATAAAACCAAGTTTGCATTAGAAATTACAGAAAATTAATAATTATAAAATGCTCCATATGCCATTTTTGTTCTAACTGTGTATATATGGACTTGGTAACTAATTAGCATTGGTAATGAGACTGTATGCATGTGTTGACTTATTTTGGCTATGATCATGTTTTGTTTAAAAGAAAGTACCCTTTTTCTGAAACAGGGAAATCGACTTAAGCTGTTAATGTGTGTGTAGCAAAAGTGTTAACAATTATAGATAGATAAAAGAAAACAGTGGATGAAATGTATTATAAATTATATAGAATGATATTTGGTCCTGAATAAAATGTATCAAGTATATTGGTGGACAAAATGCACAGTGGACAAATCGACCATTTGTAGATGTAGTTTAATATCTGAATTAACTAAGGAGGTACAGTTTGTTTTGTGATGTTTTGTTGGTGAACATCAGTAATATATCAAAGTTTAAAGAAAATTTAAAATAACTATTATCTTAATAGAGATAAATTACTACTATTTTGATTGGTTTTTAATAATTGCTGAATACTTTTTTCCACAAAATAAAAAAGTATTATAAAGATGCTATCTTTTTAAACATTATTTATTACCACCACCACTTCTACTAGTTTGTTATGTCTATAACCAGTTGTAGTTGTTAGCGTTGTGCCACAGATCCTGCAGAATTCAGGACTGTTCCGATTAATGTTGTTTTTATCACACAGTAGTAGTTGTACAGTATTTTTGTACTACATGCTCTCTGTTTGGAGATAACCGACTTCCCATCCCTTTATCATACCAGTGTGACAAGACGTGAATGTTTAAACCCACCTGTCATTTCATGTCAGATAAATATTTTCTGAAACTTATGAAGACACTCATTATATACATGTCGTATATATTGTTATTTTTATATAAGTATGGTTGAAATGTTTGTTGAAAATACAATTAATATGCAAGAGTATTTTTAATTTGAGGCTGAGTTTTCTGTGTAATGGTGGCCTTACAGTTGGATGATGGTTTCTGTTGTAAGAACCGTCTTGGGTACGTTTTTCATTAAATTTGTTTATTGAATATAGAGTACTGCATGAAATTTGCATTAAATAAGCCAGTACTTTAAGAAAATTATATAATAATAAAAATATATAATTCCAGTGCTTACGTTAAGATGATATTATTCACAGTTCAAAAATAACTAAGAGGTGGGGTTTTTTCATTCTTTTAAATACACTTGTTCAGACGATAATTCATTTCTCCAAAACTTTCGATTTAACAACATGTTTCACTGATGAATAAATTTAGTATATCAGTGCTCCAGATAATTTTTAGACATGTTGCATATTTCACTCGCTGTTTTGAAATTAATTGAGTGAAATTTCAAACAAAAATAATTTTCACTCCCCATTTTAGAATTTATTGAATTTGAGTGAATATATTCCAATAATTAGATATTACACTCGGGAAAACCTTGTACATTATAAGCGTAGCGGAATGTGACGAGATCTTCCGATCATCTCTGCAAGTGGTAGTTTGTTTTTACGATCTGTATAAAAATTATTAATCCTTGATACACTCGGAAAAGAAATGTTTTCTGTTAACTCAACTGAAAATCGTTTGCGTATCTTGTACACAGACTAATAAAAACTTTTGCATATTTAATCATTTTATATGCGTAAAATACGCAGATATGCTGTTTATCTGGAACACTTATATATATATATTAACAAAATAGTGTAGGTATGGTTGTAAAGTAGAAATGACGTTGATGTGACTGTTGTTTTGAACAAGAATGAGTTTTAACATCGTAGATGTTAAAAGTGAGTTTCAGCCAAGTTAGATTGGCCAGTAATGTTAGTAACAATCCTCATCTTCATACAGTAGGTGTGTATATATTTAAACAAAATTATTATAAAATTTCCTCATTGCACATTTGCCCTTATTATTAGCCAGTGTTAGTTGTGGTAATGAATGCCTGTTGTTGATTTTAGAAGCCACTAGTGGTTATGAAAATTGTCACAGCACACACAAGCTGCTTTGTTGTATTGAAGATCTGATTGATGTGACAGCTCCCTGTTAGTTGAACTCATTGTTACTCAAAGTTGTACAGTGTTAAAAGCAGTATTTATTTTGTACATGGTGTACAAATTAATAGTCTGTCAAGGAATGTTTGATGAAATGCTGAGTAAATATCCCTTGTTAGATGACACATTATAGGCCTTGCAGCTCTTCACACAACATTTTCTTTTTATCTTAACCTGGCTTCTTACTATGGGCACTTTCCAGAGTATGATAGGGGTGGGTGATGTCCATATCGAGGTCAGATTAAGTAATCATGAAAAGAGAAACCAATCCAAATTTTCTTCAGTTCATCATTGTTATGAATGCATTCATCTCTTGCTAAGCACATGATCCATTACATTTTTAAATTTAATAATAATAATTATTATTATTATTATTTATTGTATTTATTATTATTATTTTGCAATTGTTTCTTGATACCTATCTGTGTAGAAGAGGTTTCAGTTTGTGTGGTATAGCTTTTTGGCTTAAAGTACTAAGCCCGAACACATATCCATTTTCTTGTGAAGAAACTGACTTGTGACTGCAGTACAGTTGTAATACAAACTATTCTGTCTTTTATATATTGGTTTTATTGTAATATTGCAAGGAAACCAATTTCACTTAAGCTTTTAACACCTGGATCATAGTGAACATTTGCGATTGTAAAGACATTATCCTATATGCTGTTTAGTTAGATACAGTGCTAGTTTTCTAGTATCCCATTTCATGTTTTTATACTTCATGTGCACATGGTCTTCATTATGCTTCAAAAGCAAGTTGATGTCAAATGAAAATACGTGAACCAAAATTTTATTTTTATTTTTCAATTTGTGTTTTGTATATTTTTAAAAATTTAAATATATACGTCTGCAGTGGTCTCAGTGTTAAAAAAAAAAAAATGTATATAAATAATATCTTACCAAAACTGTAGTTTGCCATGTGCAGATTTTACAAATTTACACAGTATTGGTTGTATATATGTATATTATTGTCTTATTGCACATTTTATAGAACTTTTCAGGTAAATATGAAATGTTTTCAGTCATAGATAATGCATTGAGTTTTATTATTTTACATGTTTAATGCTTTAAGAGTATGGTAATTTTAAAATCATATTTATTTGTGAATCATTCATTAGGATGTCCTTTTCAGCTTATCCTTTTTTCTTTTTTTTCCCCACAAGAATTAAAATAAATAAATCCAATATATTCAATTTCATCTGGAGTCAAAAGCTGCCGTTGAAATCATATTCATATGTAAAGTCATTTTATGGTATCCAGAAATCATCCCTTCCTGAAAAAATTAAATTTAACATCATTACTACATAAATTATAGAATGGAATCTGACCATAATGTGCAATAAGGCTGTAGTGTTTCAACTTTGTTTACAAAGTTGGTGCCATTTTAATATATTTAATTGGATTTGTACTATATGCTTGTGTCAACTGCCAGCTTGTGTTTATTTTTTTTACTAATGGCATGACTGGAAAAATGTAAACAATTACTTTGTTGTGTACAGTGTGGTAAAAGTACAGATGAAGAAACATGGCACAAGAACCCTAATTTATTCTTAAGTCAATACATATATAAATATATATATATATATATACATACATACATGTACCAGTGTGTTGTGTGGGTTTTTTTGTGGTTTTAAGAATGTGATAAATGTGTTATTTAACGATGCACTGAACACATTTTATATATCATAATATGGTTATATGGCATCAGGAATATGGTTAAGGGCTATTATGATAGATGGAAAAGAAACCTGCTGCCGCCACATAGGCTACTCTTTCTTTCAGCAGTAAAGGGTCTTTCACATGCACAATCCCATAGATAGGATAGCACATACCACAGCCTTTGATACACCAGTTGTGGAGACATAGCCCAAAGGGTCCAACATGTGGGATCGATCCGACAACCCACCACACCATGAGTGAACATGCTTACCACTGTTTTTCTGTGTGGTATATAATCAGTTGCAAATATTGATCACATAGTAAATATCACATGCCACTGAAAAGTATTTCAGAAACTTGGAAATAACATGTAACTTGTTAAAGTAGCTTAAGTGTTTTATTTATATATAACCTTACATTAACTGAGTGATAGAGAAAGATGTTTCAACATACTCCAGGCATGTTTATAGTTATATCGCATCAAATACATGGTTACAGACGATGGAGAAAACAAATCCACTGCTACCATAAGGGCTATGCACTATGAGAAAACACTACTTCTGAGCCATGCTTAAATGGGAATGAATGCTTGTATCACATGATTCAGCTTAATATAGACTTAATGTGACAGAGATGGTGTAAGGTATAGCTGTCTGGTAAATTTCATCCTGTATACCACAGCATAAAAGATGGACATGAATGGAATTCATCTTGTGTGTTCATCTTGAACACATGTAAAGCTAGACAACAATAATCAACGTTTTCAGATCACTGAAATCATTAGCTAAACAATACAACAAACTAAGGTAATAATTACATATTTTAATAAATCTTTTTCCCTTCCACAGCAATCATGTACAATAAAATAAACAGATATAAGCATATCAAGACTAGACGATTTAAAAATGTGCTAAAGAACTGTAAAATTCTAAACTTTTATCTCGTTAGTGATGAATTTTGCAAGCATCAGTAGAGCTATTTCAAATGTTTCAGTTTGTAGACTTCACTGATAATCTCTGGATATACAATCCCAATATCGAGAAGTGATACATCTAGAATAAATATTAAAGACAAATACCAGTCATTTTTAGCCACCTACTACTTTCCATGGTAGATATTTTTATGTTAAGCAGGATAAACCAACATTTAGCAGTCTAGCTATTCTGTGAATACTTTTCCTTTTCGATATGATCATCTGGGGGTCTGGGCCTGGTAACTCAAAAGCATTCTTAACACATCAGATGTAGACCAAATTTACTGATTTAAAACAGCCAGATTATAAACTTGTGAACTAATGAGCACATACTTAGATGTGTTTCAAGGATGCTGATCGAACTGTGTGCCCATTAAAAGCATTCCTAACTCATGTCAGTAAACTTGGTCTACATCTGACAAAAACTTTGAGTTACTGGGCACTGATCATTAACTGAATACAATGACTAAATAGGATGTTCAAGAGATGGTCAACACTAAACATTCAAGACAGTAATATCCCGATTTATAACAACCAATCGTCCACACACAATAATAACTGATGTTTCTTTATCTATATGAAATAAAACAGGGAAAATGCTAGAATAATTAAAGTGAATCAGTGATGTCCGGTCACAATGGTAAAGCATTACAATGATTTATGTGCTTAGACAAATTCCATATGGTCATTAATATACTGGAAGACTTGGACCAAGGATGCTTAAATAAAATTTTATATTCATTATGAATGAAGAGAGAGGGAAATGTTTTATTTAACAACATTCACACATTTTTATCTATGGTTATATGGCATCAGGCATTATGGTTAAGGACCATTATGATAGTGAGACAGGAAACCTGTTGCTACCACACACACAGGCTACTCTTTCCAATCAGCAGTAAGGGATTTTTTATATGCACCATTCCATAGACTGGATAACACATGCCATGGCCTTTAATACACCAGTCGTGGAGTACTGGCTGAAATAAGAACTTTGATGCTTAAACAAAATATATGAATGGAGCCTTGTGGTGAACAATCTTATATGAAACCTCATAACAACAATGCTCAATTTGCTGAAATTGTGTTTTATAGGAATTAATGTAGACAAAAATACTTTCCTCTTTACAAAGTAATATATAAAAACTACTGTTCTCCACTGACCTAATAAATTAAAAATATGTTAATAAAAAATGGTTCTTTCAAAAAATACAGATGGAATTGTCCCCACAATATTCTGATGGTTAATAACTTCAGATACTATTGTTTTCACTCAAAAACATTTACATCACCCCAAAAAAGATGCATGTTTAAAATAACTCATTTTTTGCCTGTGAGCTAATAAATATACTTGTCAGATTATATCCAACATTTAAGCACTCTATGCTAAAGTTTCTTAACATTTCAATAGCTCAGCAGACACTTAAAATCAGTTATATCATCCAAAAACCACAAAATTTAATATTCTAATCCAATAAACTGTTTCCTAAATAAGACTATGTTACACCTCTACAGCAAATATTAACACCACATAGTAACGACTACCCATCATTGAATCCAGTTCATTTCTAAAGGCACTCAGTACTCCAGTTAATTGGTGGACTGCTTTGAAAAGAATTAACAAAGGAAGGATCTTAACACATTGACTGCCAACTATGAGTATACTCATATTATTGAGAGCACCAGTTTGCCACTATCAGTTATCTTGTAGTAAAATCCATGCTATATCATGTTACATAAAAAAAAAAAAAAAAAATGCTGGCAAGGGAGGTAACACTGTTAGTACTCTTCTTGGCAAATACGAACAACATCAATGTAAACAAATATTTTAATTTACTGACTTCAAATTTTAAAATGGATTTAAATGGTGGCATATTTGATAAACTGCATTTTTATTCAGTGGCAGTCAACGTGTTAAATTATGGGAATGAAAGAAAACTGGACACGTAACATTAGCTACTAGACGGCTATAATATCCTAGTAACTCAAAATCTAACAAGCCAAACACAAAGACATCAAGAATTTGAATTACATCTTCCAATAGCACATTTAAAACAAACAAAAACACGAAAACAATACAGATAACAAAAAACACAAGAAAACACTACAGATAACAAAGAAAAACACAAGAAAACACTACAGATAACAAAGAAAAACACAAGAAAACACTACAGATAACAAAGAAAAACACAAGAAAACACTACAGATAACAAACTAAAACACAAGAAA
>JAUTBY010098842.1:0-13642 GCA_032361585.1 Peltospira operculata | reverse complement strand
ATTTTATTTTTCTCCACATGTATCATAAGGAATTAAGTTATTTCCAGGTATAATGATCTTAAATGGGAAATTATTAAACCATAATTGGGAATAATTTTTTATTAGATTGGGAATGCACTTTAGGGGAATGGGGCTTGTAACAGGCCCCATAATACACAGTAGATTATACCCTGACATATATAACAGACATGTGAGGCTTTGACATTAAAGCATGATTGAACAACACTGTCTAGCAAACAGCTGGTTCGGTCTAGTTTCTGAGTAACCCAACTGGTCATGTTGATGTTTCAGCAAAAAGAATATTTGTAGAAACACACACACACACACACACACATACACCTGAATAATATACCTTTGTATTTTTTTGTTTAAAATGTTAAGAGTAAATAAAGAAAAGTAAATAAATAGATAAATATATAAACTAAATAGGTAAAAATAAATATATAAATAACAAATCTTAGGAAATTACAGATAAGGTAATACATAATAATACAAGAGTAATACAAAAGTAATGCA
Organism: Peltospira operculata; assembly: GCA_032361585.1. Classification (NCBI taxonomy): domain Eukaryota; kingdom Metazoa; phylum Mollusca; class Gastropoda; order Neomphalida; family Peltospiridae; genus Peltospira; species Peltospira operculata. The sequence continues at coordinate 13,126 of JAUTBY010098842.1, read as the reverse complement.
CACATCACATACCACCAGACCCTAACCCCCTTGAAATTACACTAATAGTATGTACAATGAAATGTTGGTATAATGTGTATGTGTGAACACCACTGTGGTAAATATACACATTCTTGAAATTAGTACACACCCTAAATGATACAATATATTAGTGGTAATGCAAACAAAATATAGAACAAATCTAAAATCTAACCTTTAAACACACACACACATGCACACACACACACTTCACTTGTGTGGTATCATAAGAAATAAACCATTTTAGTACAAAATGTGTTTATTTGTAAGTTAAATTTCAATAATTACAGACTGGCAAATACAATGACCAATTAATTGTAAGTATTTCTGTGTATTAAAAGTGACCAAGCATATAATGTGCACAATGTCTATGTTTACATATTCATCAATCAGTCTGCACACATTATAATTGTGCTGCAGAGTCAGGTAAACTAAGTTATCTATGTGCATTTACACATTTCTAAAACAGCATCTGCTAGCTTCTTGTATTCACTGAGCGAGTTATACACATGGCAGGATATTCGGACATAGAGTTTTCCCTCAATGCATTTGATGGGAACCTCAATGTCATAGGTGTGATACAGCTTGTTCTGAATCTCTTCTGCTTTGCTGTAGTCAACAATATCAGTATGGTCATACAAGCTGGAAGGAAGCAAGACAAGACTCATTGATCCAAACATGTTCTGAGGTGCCGCTAACACGGTTCCCCAAGATTGGGTAAGCAGGTCACCAGCCTGTCTACAAAGGTCATGCATGTAGTGCTGAATCACGTCCACACCAAATGTCTGCCAGAAATCCAACACGGTGTGTAGTGCCAAGAAAGGGCTGTAATCGTGAAGTCCTGTCCAGATAAATTCTGAATTAAATCCAGATCCAAACCCATGAGAAATGACTACAGGTCTGACCACCGACTGAAAGGATTTGTCAACATACAGGAATGCAGCCCCCTTCGGGCCACAGAACCATTTGTGTGCATTTGAAACATAAAATTCTGGTTTCAGGTCCTTCAGCTTCAAAGGAATGGATCCCAGTGCATGAGCTCCATCGATGAGAACAGGGATGTTTCTATCATGGCAAATATCAATGATTTCTTTCAATGGTAAAATAAATGGAGCATTGCTTGGTATGTGATCAAAAACTGCCAGTTTGGTGACATCTTTCTCCATTTCCTCCCTAATAAGATTCGTCAGCTGATCTGGTCCTGAAACTGGAAACGTTACTGTAGCTTCCTTAACCACAGCACCAGTCTCTTCACATACTTGCTTCAACAACTTTTTCACTGCACCATACGTAACGTTCATAGTAAATATGACATCACCGTCTGTAAACTTCAGACTCTTTAGAACAGAGTTAATCCCTGTTGTTGCATTGGTGACCAAAACAACATCACTGGGATCACAGTCCACGAAGCTGGCAAGTCGTCTTGTCACATGAACAAGATGGGGAAGGAGCTCTCTGTCATAGAAACGCAGAGGTTGTTTTTCGGTGTACGTCTGCCATTTCTGAGCATCTTCCAATGCTGGTCGGAGAACAGCACCAAAAGCTCCATGGTTGAGAAATGTGCATGCATCTTCCAATAAAAAGTATCTTTCTCTGAAATCTCTTCCAAACTGAGCTGTTTTGCAATCAGCTATAAAACCATTGCATGGCTTAAATGGCAATTCTGGGGGCTGATATTCATTATTTGTTATTGCTATCAGTTCTTGAACATTTGATGAATGGAAACTTCCAAAGTCCCTTTTATTCATGTTAACTTTCTGTTACTTTTAAAATGCTTAATCATTAAGTTAATACGAATTCAAAAATGAATGGTCACAGTAGATAAAGGGAGATAACTACAGTACATGTTTACAGATTTATTCAGATGTCAACATCGCTTTAGAAGTTTCGTGCAATCATTTATTTAATTGATAAAATAAAAAACTGATAAAACAAACCTTAAATTAATTCCACGAATTGTGAAGAAAATATCAATTTTCTTCTTAATCTTAATGAGTTATAAAAACTTTCCACTTAACAAGTTTTAAGATCTATCTTCGCACCAGACTTCAAAGGAAGCGCCTTTTATTAACCAATCAAATTCCTTTTAAAGTAATCGAGCCAATGAACTTCATTTTAAGGAGAAGGCGGAAGAAACAGTATCGACAAGTAAAAAAAAAAACAACGATAATTACACCCACCTACGTTAGACTACAACTTAAACTAATGGTCTTATCACTTATTTTCAGGTGTTGTGATTTAAGGTATTGCTTGTGTAGGTTAGGTTTATGATCTTTCCACCACTGTGTGTGGATTCTGTAAATGTCAAATTCCCAGCTATCGGTAATTAATACGACCGAAAATGGAGAAGACCGTGGAAACTTTGCAGGCGATGGTAAAATATAATTATTTATTATGATCATTATATAAGTCTGTATTATTTGGATTTTAGACGAAATTCATTGTGTGTAAAATTATACATAAATAAACATGAAAGATATTGCTTACAAGTATAATATGATCCTCGATACGTTTCTACTATCGCGAAGTATCGATGTCCGGCCCGTATCTAGGTCCGGCCATATTTTGTACAATTTGTTTACAACGAATCTAGAGACGTGTCCACCTTGACATTGTAATAAATATGTTATAGAAATACAAATGTTCACTTTTTTAAGAAGAAGAAGAACAACAACAGTGAAGTGGGTTGTTGGGTCGATCCCACATAGTGGACCCTCACTGGGCTATGTCTCGTTTCAGCCAGTACTCTAGGACTGGTGTATCAAAGGCCGTGGTATTTACTATCCTGTCTGTGGTATGGTGCATATTAAAGACCCCTTGCTACTAATCAGAAAGAATGGCCTATGTGGTAGCAGCGGGTGTCCTGTATCACTGTCATAATGGTCTTTAACCATATGCCTGATGCCATATAACTAGATAAAAATGTGTTGAGTGTGTTGTTAAATTTAAAAAACCCCTCTTATTAACAGGAAAAGCTTTTCCACATGCACACTGTAATCCCACATGTAATAGTATTAATGAAATGGACCAAAAATATTTTAAATCTTACCTTTTTTGTCTGCAAGAACAAAATCCATATGTGGTCGGAAGTTGACATTTGGAGTACGGTCTCTTTTTACAGTGAATTTGTAAAATGTGAACCAGTTTAATTTTTGTGGCCATAAATCCATGATAAAAATAACATTAATGGGTGAACTTGAACATGCTGAATACAATTAAAACCAATTAAATAATGTTTTCTTAAACTCTGGCACTGAAATATCATGAGCATAATTATTTACACAATCTATTATTCCACACAGTGAGGACACAGGAATGTTTTTTGACATCTCACAACCCTTTGCAGCACATTACATTACCATAGGCGGCAGAACGTTTTGAATATTGGCAGGGGCCAACCTGCAAGTTACAAAGCTAGGATGGTCTTCCACCCAGAAAAGTGTGTAATTTAGATGACCTGAAAGGGTATTTCCAGGCATGTAATTAAAAAAAATTGTAATTTTATAACTTAGAACTAGAATTATTGGGGGGCCAGGCCCCTCCAATAAAATTATTGGATGGACAGGGGCCCCCTGGCTCTCCTGGTTCCACCGCTTATGATTACAGAACATTTGAAAATGAATAACATTATGCTAGTTTGTTGTTGTTTTTTGTGTGTTTTTCAAAAAAATTTACTTGATTGTCATTGTCAACAAAGGTGCCATGTTAGTCATGTTTGATAATTTATTTATTTTTTACTTATAGTAAATCACAGTATAATGTTGAGTTAAATTCTTTAACATTACTGCAATGGATTAAAAAAATGTCTTGGCATAGTTAACATGAGTTTGAAATTATCTTGTCCATATGTTCTGACTCCTGTGTTTTTATTTTTCAGTTTCAGAAGGCTGATTCAGATTTGAACTATTTGTCCAGAAAGATAGAATTTGAATTTGAAAACACAGCAAATGGAAAAGAACAGGTGATGATGATAGACATTTAATACAGAGTTAGTGTGGTGTCACCAATATTTAATTATGCATGTAATCTTCAAGCAACACCTGTGTTAAAGAAGTTTGGATATCCTTACATTCTATCAATCTTTTAGAATCAAGAAATTTTTAGGATGCAACAGTAAGTTTTTAAAGATATCTAAATGTTTGTGACTAATTGTTTTTGAATTATTATAATGCAGTTCTTGGTCTTTAAGTAAAAAAGTTCAATAAAAGGGATTAAGGGCTACCTGTTTTATACATTAAATGTTAAATAATCATCAAACTTGTTATTTTAATTTGCAAATTATTATTATATAATTATATATCTTTACACCTATTGATCTACTTATCTTGTGCCATCTAATATTCCATGACTGTTGTAACAAAGGCTGTGATATGTGTGATCCTGTCTAAGGGATGGTGCATAAAAAGACCCCTTGCTGCTAATCAGAAAGAGTAGCCTATGTGGCAGTAGCAGGTTTCCATTCTTACTATCAAAATGGTCCTTAACCATACTCCTGACACCATATAATCATAGATAAAAATATCTCTTTCTGTTTCTCTCTTTTTTGTTCTGTTTCTCTCTCTCTCTCTCTCTCTCTCTCTCTCTCTCTCTCTCTCTCTCTCTCTCTCTCTCTCTCTCTCTCTCTCAGTTACGTTATATTTAGAAATAATTAATGTGTCATAAACATGTCTTAATTTTTTATAGCTGATTTTGAAATTTGTCATTCACACCCATTTTATCTACATGTTTCTAATTATGGCAGATTAATCCTGTTAAACTGGTCCAGAAGATTGGAGAGATAAAGAAGGAGTATGCTGCCGTTGTACAGGAAGCAGCTGCCATTCACGAAGCCCAGAAGGTAAGAAATAGAGAAATACAGGCTTTGAAATTCACCAGGCCATCACAGCAAATGCCATACTGCTTTGTGCCTTTGCCATAATGTCCCCAAAATACCAGTTACTTTGTGGCTGTTGGTAGCCATGCCCTTTTATTCGTTTGCAGCAGTACCTATTTTGTACTGTTATTTTTCAGTTTTTACTTGAAATGTTTTTATCCTGAATGGTGTCAGATGGCCTTTTTTCTCTCTCTATCTGACCTTCATTTGTATTTTTTTAAATATTGATGGGCAGAGCTTAAGTTCATACTTAAAGGCAGCAGAAAATATGTAGGCAGACATGTGCAGATTATTGTGTTGACTCTTACACCAGAATTTCTCTTAAGTCCTTCAATGTATAGCTCAAAATAAAGCTGTCGTGGTGCCTTTTGAAAATGTATGGAAGTTGCTTTGATGCCTTTTTGGTTAGCCTTAGTGCCCTTTCAATTATAACTTTGCCCTTACATAATTACGAAACCTGAACAGATCTTGTCATTAAGTGACTTTTTGCCTTTTATTAAATCATGTGCCATTGCCCATTGAGCTATTTCTTATTCCAGCCAATGTTCAATAACTGGTGTAAGAAAGGCTATGGAATACTTTTAATGGCGTCACTGAATATACGGCTAGGTCTAAAGAGTTTGCTTATATGGTGTTTCAGAATTTCTTTCACATAATTATGTAGCAAAGTTACAAACAAAAATTATTCAGAATCATTAAAATTATTAAATATTTTAATATAAATGGTTTGGTGCATTCTGAAAATGAAACATACTATTTCAGTTCATTTTCAGATCAATGTATTAAACTTATCATGTGTTGAGTGTATCATTAACTAAAACATTTCTTTCTGTGTATTTCAGTATGTTTTTTTCAGTCTTTTGTAGATGCATTTAACACCTTGACTGCCACTTATGAGTATACTCGTAAATTGAGTGCAGTAGTTAGTCACTACGAGTTAACTCATAGTAAAATCAATGCTATATCATGTTAAATTTAAAATGCTGGCAAGGGAGATAACTCTGTTGGTACTCTTTTTGTCAAATATGAACAACATGAACGTAAACAATTCATTTTACTGACTTCGATTTTGTTTACATCTGAGGTCCAAAAATTGATTTAAATGGTGGCATATATAATAAATTGCATTTTTATTTAATGGCACAACGGTTTAAAGCAATTATTGAATTGTTGTACATGGATTAATAACTACTGCATTTGTTGATTTTATTTTGGTAACAAATGTATATAGAGCAGGATGTAACTCAGTGGTAAAATGTTTGATCATGGTGCAATGGGTCGCTGGATCTATCCCACATGGTGGAATGTAGGGCTATTTGTGGTTACAGCCAGTAATCCACAACTGGCGTATCATGGCTATGGTATGTGCAGTCCTGTCCATAGCATGATGTGTATAAAATATCCCTTGTTGTTAATTGAAAAGAATAGCGTATGTGGCATCAGCAAATTTCTCTTCTTACTATCATAATGGCCCTTAACCATATGCCTGATGCCATATAGCCATAAATAAAATGTATTGAGTGCATCGTTAAATAAAACATTTCTCTATCTCTCCATCTGCCTGATGCTGTATTATAACCATAAATAGCATATGTCGAGTGTGTCGTGAAATAAAACTTTTCTCTGTGTCTCTCAAATGTATACGTGTGGTTTCAGGAAGCTATGGATTATTTCCGATCGCAGTTATTGACAGCTTGTCAGATGTTACAGAAACTCAACGATACGACAGGATCAGAGGTGAGTTACACTCGTCTACCACAGATCCAGTTATAGGCTAGTACCCGTCGCATTTACACATCGAGTGGGGCATAGCTTAGTGGTAAGCACATTTGTTCGTGGTGCAGTGGGTCGTCAGATAAATCCCACATGGTGGGCCCTTTGGAATAAATCTCATTCCAGCCAATGCCCCATGACTGGTGTATCGAAGGCTGTGGTATGTGCTATCCTGTTTGTGGGATGGTGCATATAAAAGACCCCTTGCTGGTAATCAGAAAGAGTAGCCTATGTGGCAGCAGCAGGTTTCCATTCTCACTATCATAATGGTCCTAAACCATACTTCTGAATTCAATAGCATCAACCATATTTAATAGGGCAGTGTATAAACATTAAATGTATTTTGTAAACATGGCAGCCATAGTGGTAATGAGGATCGATTAGGGGAGATGCAATCACTATTACTATCTTCGCTGTAAAGTTGACTCCGTTTTTCATCCACCAAAGGCAAGATGTTGCCATATCCATTTACCCATGTTTTCTTCGTCCCTCTTGTCTTTGATGTCCATTATTGATGCAAACTACAGTGACTAAAAATAAGTTTTTTTAAATATTCGGGAACTTTAAGATTTTACAATTTTAGATTCTGTTTTTGAGGTATCCACAATTGCTATAAAGCACTTTTAAAACATATCCCTTCAAGACCGGCGTCAATGGCATAGCAGTCTAAGCTATTAGTCTTAAAGATAAGCCTGGTAGGTGTGGGTTTCGTATCCCAGTACCGGCTGCCACTCAGAGCAAGTTTCTAATGACTCAGTGGATAGGTGTAAGGCCACTACATGCTTTTATCTCTCACTAACCAGTAACACAGTTACTACTACTAACCTCCTATCCTGGGTTGACAGCTCATGCTTCTCAGGTGTGTGCTGTAACAGTTTGCTCTGAATTTGTAAAACATGCAAGCTTACATCCCTCCAAGCTTTATTTGCAGTGCCCCTCAAATAACAAATTTAAATTTGTTTGTGTTTTTTCCGTGTTAATATATTATATACATTTCAGGGAGTGGAACAACCAGAATGTCTCGGACAACTAGAACAGCTTTTAGGGATTGACCTTTCACAGACAACCTCGGAGGTCAAACCGTCTAATGTGGGGGACGTTAAAGGAGAAGACAGTACTAACACCTCAGCATCTAGTTCTGTAAAAGCAACCAGTTCAAGTTCAGAATCAACTTTAAAAACATCAAGTAAGAATAATTCTTTAATTAAAAACAAATAATAATATAAATACTTCTTCAGTGTCGTGTTCATGCTTCTCTTGTTTCAAATTTTTAAAGGATACATATTTTTGTCATAATATTTAATTTAATGTATCTGTGAAGATTATATTTTGCACAGCTTTTTACACTGTATTTTAATGCAGATTTGAATTGTTATTATCACCATTTCATGAAATTTACCTTTGTCTGTAATATTTAGCCGATTTGTTATTTGTTCTGGGGTGTTGTTAAACATTCATCTATTCATTCAGTGTCATGTAATTGCATTTATTCAGTAATGCAATACTTGTGGTTTGTGTTATCCTGTCTGTGGAATGATTCATATAAATTATTTCATATTACTAACTGAAAACAGTCCATGTTCTAGCAGTGGATTTCCTTTCCTACTACTGTTACCAAAATGATCCGTAATTATATGTCTACCTTATATAAGGGTAAAAAATACCATTGTCCAACTCTCGTGTACATTCAAGTGATAAATATTACTGATGTAATTTGCCTATAGCCAAGTAACAATTATCTTTATATACTTTCTTGCACTTAAAGCTACAATGTCAGCAATTATTTTTATTATTGAATCATTTAGAGGAAGCTATTCCAGTGGAAGCTATACGCAACATAACCATTACGCTATTCACGCTATCTTGGTCAAGTGCTTATTTATGATTAAATGCAATCCGAGCTTAAAAAGCAGGTCACTCCGATTTCGAACAACATCTGAAACAAGGAAATTAACTAAAAAATTAACAGCTTCGTCATTAAAACGACGTAGACGGCATTAAAAATAGTACAAGCATGACTTTTCTGGTACACAATATGGCGGCGAGTCTTGCGGATTATGTAGTAGACATTTGATGATATCCATTGATAGCAACGACTAACAAGTATTCGAATAATAATGTTGTGCTTAAGGTTTGAATTAGTAATCAATGACGATCATATAATATATCTAGACATAGCAGTTTTAAAATACAGGTAAGAACTAAACAGTTCAGGGCAAGGAAGGTTCTAGTTTTCAAGCGCAAATATGTTTATAAAATAATTTTTCACCCCTGTATGTAACTGTGAATAAAATTTATTTATTGCATCATTAAAACATTTCTCTGTATATGTGCTTGTTTGCAGCCAACCGGCAGGTTTCGCCTGTGTCTAGAAGGACAGGTTCACGTGTGTGTGTTGAAGTCGATCAAGCGGAATTCGAATCGGTTTCATCACTTGTCAGAGGACGGGTCAAGCTGGCAGATGTTAACCTTGTAAGTTAATTGGTTTATGGGTTGTTTAATTGGTTACTTGAATGATTTGTGGGTTGTTTAAATAGTTATTTGAATGATTTGTGAGTTATTTAATTGATTACTTGAATGTTTGTGGGTTGTTTAATTGGTTACTTGAATGATTTGTGGGTTGTTCAGTTGGTTAGCAGGGAATAATTTGGACTTTTAAAAAATGGTTAGCAGTTACTGCAGTTTGATTAGTTTGTTAGTATATTTGATTAGATCTATTCTGTGAAACTGATTTGCAAGTGAGCTAGAATGATTCGTAAACTGCAATGCAAACCCCAACAAATTATTCACTAGTAAGTGGATTGTTTGGTGGGTTGTTTGGTTTCTTGGTGGTTGGTTAGTTGACAATATTTGAGATTTAAAAATGTGCAGCAGTATCCCTATTAGATACTAGGCGAGAATATAATATCTGACATTTGGACATTCAAAATTCAAATTATATTATTTTAAAAACTCTTAACATTAAATAAAAGTGCAGTGTATCACAGTTGCACCATTTGCTTGATGGCTAGTACACTTGTAACATAATTTTCCACCCCCGTCTAGTACAAAAATATGAATGCCATGCATAAGCCAGCTGTACTTTCCATCTTAACTAGAAGTGAGTGGTTCTGTTCACAATAGAGAGTGGGTCCTTCAGTAGTCTGTTTTACTGGTTTTGAAGTACTTAAATGACTTTTCTTAAAATGTTGTTTCCATTTCAGATTTATAATCGATTGTGGACTCACTTCAAAGAAGAAGGCAATAGGTATTCTAAATATGTTGGTTATAAAATGTTTAAGACTAGTTTAATGTTAATTTAACAGTCAGTATTATCAATAAATTGAGAGAGGTTAAGATTGTCTGTATGTGCATATAATCACTGGTGGTTGTCCACATTGGGCTAGTAATTATAATCATCAGGCTCAATGGCTAGTGAAAAAGAGAAGAAAATAACAGTACATAGATCAGAAAATAACTATGGGCTACTTTATTTTTTAAACAAGGCTAGTGAATTTTGAAAATAATTGATTCTATAGATAGTGAATATTTTGAAAATTATAGAAGCCCTCATATAACCATATACAGTGGAACATATTTAAATCCCTGAATAATCCCAGTTATACATCGAGACGTTAATTTTGGTGCTAATAAATCAGCATGAATTCAACACATTCCCCCTGATTAATATTCAGGATTAGGGTTGAGGTTAAGGCTAGTTTAATTAGGGGAAATGTGTTGAAGTTGAACTCTGCATAATATCTCAATATCTGGTATATCAAAGGCCATGGATGGTGCATATAGAAGACCTCTTGCTACTAATTGGAAAGTGTAGCCTATGTGGTGTCAGCGGGTTTCCTGTCTCACTATCATAATGGTCCTTAACCATATGTCTGATGCCATATAACCATAGTTAAAAATGTGTTGAGTGTGTAGTTAAATTAGTTAAATAAAACATCTCTCTCTCCCCCTGCCCTCTCTCTTTCTCTCTCTCGGTATGTTTGTGGTTTTTGTGGTATTTGTGTGTGAGGTAATTTTGACTGTTTTCGATTACAGTGACCCACTGAGCACCTCTGAGATGTACAAGATGGGACTGAAAGTTTCTGGGTCTACTGGAGAGGCTAAGTTAAAGGTGAACTGAAGAACACTGGGTTTACTTGTGTTCATTTTGTCTCTTGCTCCCTCTTTCTGTCTTTCTTTCTCTCTTTTTATCTTTATCTCTTTCTCTCTCTCTCTCTCCCTTTTTATCTTTCTCTTTTCCTTTATTTATCTCTCTGTCTCTGACTTAATCTTTCTTTATCTTTCTATCTCTCTTTATTTTTTTCCGTCATTTCCTTTATCTCTCATTAGCTCGTTATCTCTCTGCTCTCTTTCATATTATAAATTGATTACTTATTTATTTATCTTTATTTGTTTTATTTATTCATTCACTTAGTTAATCATTCATTTATTATTATAAGTAATAATTTATAAAATAGTATAATTTATAAAATTTTAATTTCAGGTGCTGCGGGCTTTGAAGCTTCTTAAGATATCTACAAAAGGAGAAGTGACTTTAACATAGTGATTTCTTCACTAGTGTATGCAGCCTAAAACAGTGCTGGTGCACATGAACATATACACAAGGCATCTCATTCTGTCGTTGTCCTACCCATATTGGTACAGACAGACAGAGAAACATATTTACGTGCCCACATACTTGAAGTTTGGGACATGCCTGCTCGCGGGCAGAACCTCTGGGATGGCCAGTGACTGTGTCCGAGGCAAGGGTACTGTAACAGCAGCTGGGCTAGGCAATATTTAAGGTCATTACTTAGAAGGGCTTCTAATACAGGCCTCAATGGTGTAGTGGTTTAAGTCATCTGTCTGAAAGATAAGGCTGGTAGGTTCTGGGTTCGTATCCCAGTATCGGTTACCACCAGCAGCAAGTTTCTAACAATTCAGTGGGTAGGTGTAAGGCCACTACACCGTCATCTCTCTCTCTCACTAACTAGTAACACAGTTACTACTAATTACTAATCTCCAGTCCTGGGCAGACAGCTCATGCCCCTGAAGCGTGTGGCCAGGACAAATGTGGGCTATAACAGCTTGCTTTGAATGTGCACATAAAACATATTTAATTATAGGGCTTCTATTTAGTTTTTTGTTATTGTTATATGTGGTGCAATAGTTGACAAAATAGACATTACAGTGAAAATGAACTGGGTAGGTTGGGTGGACGTCTATCTTGGAACTCAGGATGGGTATTGTTGAATAAAGCAGAGTTTTCTGTTCTGGCAAGACTAACCGGATCTTTTATCTCACCTTCTTTGGGTTGTTTCTTTTTCTTTTTTTCATCATTATGTCGTGTTTGGTGCAGTAAGATTGAGCTCTTGATGTAAATATATAAAGCTTAAATAAAACTTAAATATGAAGGAAGGTTTTCAGTTTTGTTTTCAGTTTTTGTTTGGCATTTCTAGTTTAAAACAGTAGATGTCTAATTATAATAATATTGCCCTTGTTCATGAATTCTTGCATGATTACATAAATTATTCCTGCTTCATGGTTCTGTTGATGAAAGTCATAACACAAAACATTTTTTAGAAAACTAATTATAGTTTTAATTAGATGTGGTCACTGAATCAATGTAATTTATGGGAAGGGCATGGAGGCAAACTAGTTAAGGCAGCCGTGATGTTTTGTTTGGGAATTTTTGTTGTTGCTGTGGAGATCCTCAAATTTTAGGTCACTAAGGCAAGTATGGAGGGCAATCACAGCACTTGCCGTCTATGCCATGATAAGATTATTGCCTGGTATTTAACAGAGAAGAATAAAATAAAAACCAATTAACAGAAAATTATATTTTTAATTATTATCGATATTACTCTATGTTACTCAATTTTATTATATATATATAATTATATCACAATTTTACTATCTTTATCACAATATCATAACAACATTATTTAATTTATGTATTTTTACATTAGGAAAACATTAAATATTAAATATAACTTCTAAATAGTTTCTAAAACCTATCTGATTTACTTGTAAAATGTTAAATTTCAAATTTCAGTTCTATCAAATATTTGTATCCTATGTATAAAACAGTAAATACAGAACTTCTGCCCCTTCTGTAAGGACAGTGTATTATCTTGTTCTGTATTTAACACTGTTAAGTTTAGATGACTTCGGTGAGATAATCAGAGTTGATTCTGAAGTTTAACCCTCTCTCTTCCATGACGGGCAGGTGTTTGTCCTTTATGTACATCAGTTCCGCACACTCCAGCTGGGTCAGACCGCAGGTTGTTACGTGGAACGTCAGCAAATCTGAAACATTTATTTAATTACGTACTTAATCTGTGTGTGCGCGCGTGTGTGTGTGTGTGTGTGTGTGTGTGTGTGAGAGAGAGAGAGAGAGAGAGAGAGAAAGAGAGAGATACCCAATAGCCGATTATTATTGAGGTGCTGGAACGTCGTTAACGTAACTCTCTCTCTCTCTCT
>JAUTBY010096621.1:0-13687 GCA_032361585.1 Peltospira operculata | reverse complement strand
AAAAAAAAAAAAAAAAAAAAAAAAAAAAAAAAAAAAAAAAAAAAAAAAAAAAAAAAAAAAAAAAAAAAAAAGGGATAGAAGCCATGTTGTATCTGCTAAGGACAGAAAGAGCAGGTCAAGCTCAGCGATCAGTCATTGATGCTGCAAATATGTTTAGCCTATGTCTTAATACATCACTGGATGTTTCACAAATTCGTCTCCTCAATCTCTCCCTGAAATTTTCACCAGCACCTTTCTTGTCTGACCCATGTTCAACATCAGTATCGATATTAAGTGAACAACCCACCCCAGTTGAATTGTCAATTTGCATCTCATCATCATTGACATACTCCTGAGATAATCTTTTCTGAACTGTTTCTTGGTCACATATATCCTTCTGCTTCAGTTGATCATGCATTCTTTTCTTTGTTTTTGGCCACTGTCTACAAAAATCATCACAACAGCCAATTCTTAGCCCGTTTTTCCAAGCAGTTTCCCTCTCTGAGATATTTCTTCTTTCATCCTTACTAGAAATGACAAATGTTTACCAGTTGATTGCATATCTTCATCTTTTCCTTCCATTGTTGACTCTCATGCTCAACTCTAGTTTCTCAAGAATGTGTTACTTTGAACAACAGCCTGCACTGTCCGAGTATAAATACTGCAAAACATCCAGTGCTCTGTTAAAGAATATTTTATTTAACAACACACTCAAAACATTTGTTCTACGGTTACACAGCATCAAGCATATGATTAAGATTGTCAAAATTAGGCCGGAAAGCTGCTGCCACCATATAGGCTACTATTTCTGATTAGCAACAAGGGATATTTTATATGCACCATCCCATAGACAGGACAGAACATATTATGGCCTTTGATACATCAGTGATGGAGCACTGGCTGGAACTGCCAGTGCTATATTAAGACTTAAGCTAATACTTTTGTCTAAGTAGAAGGGCAATTCCGTGGTGTCGGACGTGCATTTTGCACACTTTAGCAAAGCATCACATAACAGGATAGAAATTATAATTAATTTGTTATATCATATATTGTAAGAACCAACCCAGACATCATTATTATATATAAATAATCAACCTTGCTTTGGTCATTCCAGGTATAGTATGGGAAATGCACATGGTGTTGGACATATTTGCGCAAACATCAAATTTGTACGGGTCATATGGTAATGTTCAAATTTCTGTCGGTTGTGGGGGTCTATTTGAAATGTTGTGTTTGTAAACTATAGGGTAGATGACTATATTTTAACTACATGCAATATCTTTGGGTTTTCTAACATATCACAGAAATAATAAGGATTCTGTATGGTGTCGGACGTAATTTTTTTGTTATGGTGTCGGACGTACCCTTGTGAAATACATATTTTTAAGTACATCAAATAATGATTATTTGTGGCACAAAAAGTATGAAAGTATAACAAAAACATAGATTGAGTTCTAATTCAAAAACAAAATTCAGCATTCACACTAGAACTGAATATGTTTATATTCTAGTCAAGAAATGTGCAACAAATTGCATTACACTGAAATATGAAATTGTCCCCCACTACCATCAAATGTAGGCACATCAATCTTCTTAATGACATCATTTCCATGCATTACATTAACTTTAACCTCTCAATTTACTTTGTTACCTATAGCTGTAACCTCATCACATTTTGTATACCATCATATTGTACAAGTACCCAGTCCCTAAGACTGATACCGACTTCCTGCTGATCTTCTACTGATTTTAAAGTTTATGATGTTATGGTATCATCCAAAGAATCAGCAGGGCTTTATCTCTGAAATCTGATTTGACACTCAAGGCTTTAACTTTAAGAATTTTAGTGTCATTTGAACTTTTTGTTTTATTGGCAAAACATGTTAAACTACACCTGGGCAATTCCACTGTGACGAAAGTACAGTTCAGACATGTAAATATTAAGCTGTTCTAGAAGTAAATTGAGTAGGATAAAGCACTGAGAGCTAATTATTTGGATACCCAATTTTATGTTTGACTTTCTATATATCATGTGATGGCCATCTATATGTGTGTCGTGGAGGTATACGCAGGACTGGTAAAAAATGCAATGTCAACAACTAATCATCAAATTCAGCCAATCTGTATTATGACAGAACTAATTTATATTAGACATCACATCATAAACCTAAGATATGAAGACCAACTTATGTCTGTTATGTAATTTAGCTTTTGAACCTAACCCATATACGGAAATATTTGTGATGGCCATACACAAATTGTATGATGGACGTATATATTATATGTGACATTATATGTAAATTGAATACTAAACTTCCAGTAAAGGCAATAAATTACAATAAACACTTTCTGTTAGAGGTTGTTTAGTAACCACTAATTAATATGGGGACAATATTGTCTTCAGACCACACAAGGCCCCATTTTCCTTATTTGTATGAATGTTTCTCGAATATTATTTGCAACCAAAATTCAAATATAGATAGAATAGGATATAATATAGTTTCATAATGTTTACATATAGGATGGTATATTGTTTTAAAATAGTAATACTGTGCATGTAGGCCTACCTGTGTTCATTTAAATGAATGTATATAAAATTATCATTAAATATAAAAGCTATGTAATTTAAAGAAGTGGGTTTTTTTTACATTCAAATTGGGAATTTTTACTTCAAAATCAGGAATAAAGACGACATAGCCTTGGAAAAAAGATGGGGGAATAGTGACGATTAACAGAGTCTAGCTACATAGGTGATAAAAATCCTTATCACTGTTACTAATTTGAACATATTGCATCCATAGTGAATTTGATATAGTAGCAACAACAACTACTGGCTACCTTTGTTTTTTATGCAGTGTAACTGATGTGTATTGGCTACAGGGACTAAAGTGTTTCAGAGTGTTTCCAAAAGTAATTTTTCCTTTTGGATGGCTTCATTACAGATAAACTTTACATTCAAACTTGAATTTCATAGTACAGCCACCTTGAAAAAGGCCATAGGTGATGTGGTTTGACGGTGGCCACTTCTTACATATTGCCATGCAGCAAGCTTCACAGAATTACGGAAAATGATGTCATATAAGGCAAAGGTTTATAACATTGTTTTTGTAGAGCTCTACACATTACCACTGTGTTGCTGCAAAACTAATGGAACCAACAAGCCTTGTGTGTGGTGTCAGATGTACCTAATAAAAGTACACCCGACACCATAATTACTCAGAAATTATTAGGAACTCAGTATTTCTTGTTATATTTTCTAATCAAATATACAAAATTAATATTGGATCTTAGTTAGTAATATTTTACAATCATCCAGCCGAAGATGAAATTTAAAAATGTAGTTTTTTGGTGTCGGACTTACCCAAGGATATACCTATTTAAAAATGTGTTTTAAAATTACTTTTGACTAAAGATACAAACCTTTCTATGGTATCATTTACAAAGTATGTGTCTAGCAATGTGAAACATAAAAAATATATTCCACAAATTACTAAAAAATACTATTAAATGCTTTAATGGACTTTACTGTGATATTTTTATCAAATCACGGCTTACGAGTTTGTTTTGCTATTAATAACTGCATACTACATTTTTACAAAAGATTAATGTAGCATTGGATACTACATATAATAACCTTTTAAATGATACCCAGTTTGTTTCATTTGAATGGTTTTCAAAAAATGCCATATTGGTTTACTTGAACACGGAATTGCCCAGAAGTAACATTATGATAATTTATGTTTAGAATAAATGTCTGGTTTCCGAAACCCAAGCATATTGCAGACTTTAAAAGTGTATTAATTAAAATAAGACTGATTTATAAACAAAAAACTACTATCATAATGAAGTTTTTTTTAAATTTTCTAACAGTATTATAATAATCAATTTCACTTTGAATAGTAAAATTTGGTGATGATAGTAGGTGGGGGAATTGTATGGAATCTCAAAGTATGGTTTTAAAATGGCTTTATCCTACTTCTCTTAACAAATGCAGGATAAATCAGCATATAATTATCTTTGAAACAGACTGATAATATTAACGTTTAGCTAATTACGAATTTTTGGACACCAAGAGCCGCTGTATATCTTTGGACGCCATATACAGGGGGGTTAGCATATAAAATATGGACACTTATTATTAACAACACCCTCAACATTTTATGAAATATTTTTTTATAAAAAAAAGAAGAAAAAAAAAGGTAATAATAATAATAATAATAATAATAATAATAATATCAGATCAATTGTTCAATGTGCAGTATGTGGTACACATGCGTAAATCCGTAATGATGGGGAAAAAAGGAGGGGGAAGTGTATACACTTCATCTCCACAATTTTACTTAAATGGAAATATTACTAGATTATATCCCGTAAATTAAATTTACACATTACTTGTATACTCCCCCCTACCCCCGTCAACTAGAAACTACTCGATTATATCCCTTTCCCAGCATATGTAATCGACCAAAGGGTTCGTTCTTGCAAATCAATAATAATTTCTGTTATTCTGGGGTTTTAAATATTTAATAACATTTTCATGGCATTAAAATGGTAAATTAATGTATGATTTGTGATAAAATAAACATGCATTGAAGGTAATCTGGGAAGGAAACTCATTTCCTCTTTAACAATATCAATATATGCGTATATTAATAAGATACCGATCTTACACAATGTCAGTAAATATATAAGATTATATGTGTGTGTTCATGAGGGTTTGGGTGTATTCTTGTCTGTATATATATATATTAAATAACAAACTGTTGATTGTTGATATAAAAATGAAGAAGTAATTGCACATCAGTTCTGCATTGTCACTGTTAAATAGTTTAACTACTGTTATTAAAAAAAACAATTATGACACTTAGAACCACTCGTAGGCTATACTGGCGCTGGAGATGGAGGTGTCCTTGGACCTTTCCACTTTCTTGGTCGACCTATAGAAGGTGTAGACTCGTCTACTGATGGTGAATGAGATTTTGTTCGTCTGAAGTTACCACTATCCAAATCTGACGCACATACTTCAGACTTTGTCCTTCTGCCAGATGCTTCATGTGTATGCTGGTAAGCGCCGTTGTATTCAGTCCCACCTCTATCCTTGGAATAAAATGTGTTTTCTCTAAGGTGATTTCTCGGTAGCTTTTTGTCCATACCCATTGGAGAAGGCATTCTAGGCTCATGCTGTCTACTAGCGCTATTATCAGATGACCGTCGATTGTAGATATGCTGTGAAGATCGCATTCTTAAATCACTGTTTTTATGACTATTAGCATAATTGTCTTTGCTATGCCATCGTTGAGGAGACAGACTTCTTAGCTCAATCCGTCTAGTTCTGTCACCACCAGAAATGCTCCTGCACCTCTGAGATCTGTCAGGTAAACGCCTGTTACTGAAATGTTCATCATTTTTTTGTTTAACTTCTGGTTGGGTTCTCAGATCTCTTGTTCTGTCAATCCTCAAGGAGTGTCCACTAACTTCCCTGTCCAAAGGCTTTTTTACTGGTTGGGCATGTAATGCGGTTGAATGTCTTAAAGTTCTTGGTGAAATTGTAGTTCTTTGTACTGATTTCCCTCGTGATTTAATGGGTGAAACTGTACAATGTTTGCCAAAAGCATCCATTCTTTCTGAATGACTGGGATAGATTTTGGCACCGTCTTTGAAACTGACACAACTCTGAGAAATTGTGGAAATGTCTAGCCTCTTTCTTTTAGGAGACGTGCCTGTGCTTATAACATGTGAAGAGGGTCGCTTTTGTGAACTAGGCGATGCCCTGCTCAGTGGTTTAACTTCCTTTACACCAGGTCGATGCAAGTCCATACGCAGTTTTGTTCCTTTCCTTTGTCCTCTTTGCTGTCTTTTCGAAGAATCTGTCTTTGATTTAATAAGGGGCTCCTTATTTAGTCTACTCTCCAATTGACAGGTGTTAATCTTTGGCGATTCACTGCTTAATTCTCCATCCTCTAATGAGCCATCTTCATTCATCTTCTCGTCAATAATCAAGTGCAACTGTTCTGAACAGTCACCAGCATCCATAGAAATGCATGGATATTCAATATCCTTTTCCTTATAAACAGGACTGTCGTGGTTTCTTGTGCTATAGGGTTTGTCTGAAATTATTTTTGAAGGGCTATCTTTTGGTTTATCACTATCTGTTTTAGCATTCTTTGGATTCATTTCTGAAGTTGACAACTGGCTGGATGTGTTCATACCTTTATGATCTTTATCCTGCATTCTGCCAAACAACTGATTTGTAGACGTTTGTGCCTGCTGGGATTCAGTGACATCTAATTCACCAGACCCATCCCCAGTTTGCTGGGATATGTTTTGGAGTCCACTTGATGCAGATGAAGCTGATTTACTATGGTCATCTAAGTCACTGTCGTCATCACTATCCGATGATGTATCAAACTCATCGGAACTTGAACTCTCTTCCTCAGATGAACTGGAAGTGTATGAATTATCAGATGACTCGCTACTGCTAGAACTCGACATGTCCCTAAGTTCTTTATTTGTCTTTGGATTACCTAATTTATCAGAATCGGAAAACTGCTGTGAAACAGGTTCATGCTGTTTCCCATTTTCTGAAACTACATCATGGCCACCATTACAGTTTATACTGCTTTTCTCACTTTGTTTTTGAACAGCAGCCAAACCTGGCACATTGCTATCAGCAGTCTGTGCTGCGTCAGACTGAATATCACAATGGTTTTCTTTTTCACACATGGACTGGTTACTTGATATACACACACTGGAAGAAGTGTTCACTTGATTTGGAATTAAGGATTTCACACTGTCTGCACAATTTTGGCTAGTAATTGAATTAACAGCCTTTTTAAGGATTTTAAAAAACAAACGTGTTCTAGCACATCCTTCAAGAAATGCTACACTTTCATCTGGTGCAGATGACTCATCACTTGGAATAACAGACGTATCAGCCAAATTAGAAACTGCTGTGCTATTGCCATTTTCAGCTGAAATGGGCAACTGGTCCTGTATAATGTTTTCAGCCACAGTGTGGGGCTTGTGGCATTTATCACCATTTGATACACTACCAAATTTGTCACAAATTTTGTCTTCTGCTTGTGTGTGACTGCTAGACATCTTGCAAGGTTTTTCATCAATAGCACTTTCTGTTTGAGGAGGAATAATTTCTGATGGAGTAGCAGAGGACTCGTAGGTACATTCAGAATCAGAAGTCTCTGAATCATCCAAGTAAACATGGATCACTTGCACATCATCACTCAAAGTCGACCTACTGTCATCACATTCAGATTGTAATTGCTGCAATGACAGCTTTGAAGGAAGGCCTTTATCTATGCAAATTTCAGAATTTACATTTTCCGGAGCAGAATCGTTGATCATGTCATCGCCATCACTGCTATGGACATTAACAGCTGAGGAACTTTCTGTGATTGTAATGTGTTCATCTTCAGTTCCTTCTAAATTGACAGAGTCTGTGACAACATTGCTACAGAGACCTTTATCAACTGGGTATGGTTCACTTATGGCATTTTTACTGGCACAGATGGCAGAATCACTTGGAAGAGTTGTCTGATCAGAACCACATGCCACTTTCTCTACCTGGTTATGATCTGACAATGAATCTGAATGATTTTGGGTTTCACCATTTTGTCTGACACAGTCTTCTTCTATAGGAAAAGAGGCTTCTGACTCCTTGTAACACTGAACTGACAAACTCTGAGACAATATTGCACTTTCATTAAAAGCCAAATGATTCAATTTTGAAGACTTGTCGAAATCTCCTGAAACATGTGGTTTAGGATTTGGTGTAGATGTAGTGACACCTGAATGTCCTGAAGTGTTGTATCTTATAGTTTCATGTATTGGCAGATTTGACAGAGAATTATATACTCGTGTCTCACACACGCTGTAATTAGATTTCTTAAATTCCTCTAGTTTAGATTTCCAAGACGTTATCACTGGTGGAATACTGTCAATTCTGTGAAGCACATAAACTGGTTCTTTGTTCACAAAACAATTTTCTGAATCACTGTTGCTTTCAGATATAGGAGCAGGTATGTCATCTTTGTGTTTTACTGCTACTTTAGTGCCACAAACTGATTCAGAACCTGACTGCACTAAATTGTTGTCAACATCTGCACCAGTCAAATTGTTTTTCCTGCTGCAGTCAGAGCTGGCGATTTCAGGACAATTAGTATCTTTACCATCACTATCAGAACTATGTTCAGGAGTGATAACTGATTTTGGAATGCTTACAATGATAGATAATTCATTGCAATTCTTCTCAGCATTTGTTTGTATCTTATCACTCAATGATGATGGGTATTTTAAGTTCTGTTGTGCACTGAATAATGTATTACTTTTTACATTACACTTTTCGCTATTCCTTAGCAGTTTTGCTTCACATTCAGCATTTTCTGAACAACCATTATTTTCAGTCAAGCATTTAGCAGAACAACCGGCATTACCGGCTGGTATTTTATTACAAGTAATCAGATCATTGGATTCCAATACAGTTGATGAAGTATCAGCGTTTGATGATTTTCCATGGCCACCATCTTTTAATGTACTAAAATCACAGTCTGACTTTTTGGTGGCGGTTTTGCTACATTTACTAATCTGTAATGCCTTTGTTTCAATTCTATCTTTTGGTGTGCTGGAATCACTTTTAACATCCTCTTCCATTGTTGTACTTTGTGTAGTACTATTTTCCTGACTAGTACTACTGTTAGGGTTAATATTTCCTTCACAAGGATTTGTCACAAGTGTTGCAGTTACTGAAGACTGTTCTACAGGTTTGTCCTGACTGTTACAAGACAAAGAATTTGGAACAGAAGCATGCTTCTTCAATGAAACACACAAACGAGTTTTGTTAATAGAGTCTCCACTTTTAAAAGTATCTTTATCTGAAGAATGAATAACAACACTGCTTTTACCAGCTTCGTCACCACTCAGTTCTTTTGCACTCATTTGTTTTGACAAATCCAGCTTCAAATTATTTACTCTATTCTGCAGATTTATCAACTTTTCTGAAATTACTGATGACTGATATACATCCATAAGAATTTCTTTTTCAACATTAGCAACATTAACTTCCATACTAATTTCTTGTGATGGAGAATGCTGCATGCCGTTCTCTTGCTTGATAATATCACCACTATGTTCAGTTCCAATGGACTTTGGTAATGCCGAGCTCAAACTACTTTCAAGAGCACGTTCAATTTCTGTACACATTTTTTGATAATGAACATCTTTCAGAATATCTGATTTCTCTGATGTGGAATGAGACTGAGTTGTAACATTTTCTAGATCAGCGTTTTCAGTGAAAATAACTCTTGATGGAACAAGTGCACCAGTTCCTTCGTGACTAGGAGCATCCGATTTCAACACAGCTGGTTTGGGAATGACAGCCGACTTATTCACTGATAAGTCACAGGTGAAAGAACAGACTTCATTAGATCCCGTTTCATCTATGATGGTCATGTCATCGATGTTAAGCTCATTCTCCAAGTCTTGTTCTGCAGTTATACAGAGACTGACACCTGAATCCACATTTTTACACACATTCTGTCTTTTCATCTGACCTTCCAAGAATGAAACGTCAACAGCGTCGTCAGATGTTGCTTCTGATTGTTGCTCAGGAAGATTATTACAGGATTCCAAGGACAAATGAGCTGTACTCTTAACTTCCTTCATTTTAATTTTCGGAATATCCACTTTCTCTTCTTGGACTGATTTCAAGATTAGTCTTTTTCCTGACTGACTGCGCTGCCAAAAATGCAGTTTGTTAGCAGAATGAGATACAGAACAACTCTCCTTGGCTACACTTTCTTCAGGCTTATCAGTATTCCATTTTTTTATAACTTTATACACCCTACATTCCTTTCTTTTCTGCTGCTCTTTAACAGCTTCTCTTTCGGTACAGTGTTCTTTCTGGTTCTCCACACGATTTTCATTATTCTGCATCTCCTTACAGCCTTTTTCAGGTGGACTCACAGTTCCTTTAATGGCTGCATGACATTTATTACTCTCGATACACTCTGTTTCTGAAGACCTGTGTGTTAGGGACATATTGCACACTTCTGACGTACTAACATTAGACTTCTTACTAGTTTTATAATCGTCTTTTCTCTGTCCACCAGGAGACTTTCCACTATACTTTTTATTCCATCTGTGACTCTTAGGGGATGAATTATCACAACTGTCATACTTATCATGGGAGCTATGTTGTATTGTTTTGGAGGATGGTGAACTTTGATGGTGTCTAGAATCAACATTTCTACTTCTGGTTTTGTCAGAAGATGAGTCTCTTCTTCTTCTATCATATTTTTCATTTACTCGGACTGTACTATGGACAGTTTTAGATTCACTTCTCAACCTTTCATCCCTCTCGTGTTTGTGATCTCTCTCTTCAGTGCTTTCCTTTTCACCTACCCATCTGTCAGATTTTGAATGCTTACTAAGCAATTTGTCTCTTAGATCACCAACTACCATAGTGTGTTTTTCCCTTTGTCTGTTGGAAGTGGTAGAACTTCCATGGTACTTATCAAAAATTCTCTGCGCAGTCCTGTCTCTGGCACCTGCAGAAGATAACAGTTTCTGTTTCTTAAAACCATCAGGATATTCTTCTTCATATTTTCTCTTTTTCTCCATTTCTTTCCTGTCAGCATACTCATGATCACTGCTGGTTAGTCTCTTGTTTTTACCATCAGTATCAGGACCATGTGCTTCATGTGTTGTAGATGATCTTCCAGGCAGCTGAGGTAAAGATTCACACATGTAGCGGGCATCTGAAGGATTCTTTCTGTAGCCATTCTTTCCTTGTTTGGCCAAAGCATTCACTACAGAAGGATGATTCTGCCTTCTGAAATACAAGCAATATATGCTGTATATTAAATGCATAGTATCACAGATTTACAGGTCTTTTATTTCTCTAAATACTGATTATGAATAGAAAGTACATGTATATTCGTTTGAGATAACAAAGCTCATTATGGTATCACTGAAGACAGTTTAATGAAATCAGGTAGGTGGAATTACATGTCAGACCACAGTAATCTAAATAGCCACAGTTGTTTTCAGTTATGAACTATCATCTGAATGCAGTTATTTTTTAAATAAATATTATTAACAAATGAAGCATTTTGGTTAGTTAAACCTAGGGGGAAATCAAGTGAATATATTTTCAAGCAATCCTTTGTCTGGTCATCAAATAGGTCAATGCTCTGTTATTAAATACAAGTATTATTTATTAATTATCAACTATTGGATGACAAACAATTGGCAAATGTGAGATTGTTTTTTACTTTCGTTAATTTATCATGCATACAACACATAAATCTCAATACTGTTCCTATTTGTACGTCCAGGCGCAATGCAAAACACAAAGAGAGTGCACTAATTAGAGTACTAGATCACGTTTCGTAATACATGTAAAATGTCATCGTATTAAACAGTCAAATGCATTTGGCTTGCTGAGACATCAAAAGCTTTGCCGCCCAGTCATTCCACCAATGATGTTTTCTTGTTGAAATGACGTATAATCATTTCAAGTCGGCTGTCAGGTAAGCCAGTTTTACTATTTTACCGGTTTCCTGATACATTTCTCTAATCATAGGAGGCACTTATATTAGAGGGGGCACTACAAATATGAAAAAATTTAGTTATAGAAATCTAATATGAAAAAATATATAATTTAACAGAATTTAATGCATATAAAACAATGATTATATGAATCAATTGAAGCAGTTACATAAAGTGTACAATATGGGTATAAAATTTAAACTCTAGCTTTCTCTTGTTTTTAAACTGCACTGTCCTATTTATTTAAGTGAAAATATAGTATTTACAGTGTTCATACACATCATATGGATTAATTTTCCATGACTTTTAAGCACATTTTCCAGGACTTTTTAATGTTTTTCCAAGAGCTCAAATATATGTGACCAATATATTTCCTAAATATATTTTTATTAGCTGAACATACAGTAAGTCAAGTTAAAGGCTATTTTTCTAAATCTTGTACAGAAAAATAACATAAAATTAGATCCAATTTAATTTTTAGCAGTGCTTATTTTTTAATTAGCCATAATTTGTTAAAAAGAAAGTAAAAAAGAAAATAATAAAATGGTTATAATAATAAATGAAGTTAAAATCCTAGACTGGTATTTTGTTAGCCAAATGATTTGGGATTTTAAAGCTAGATTCTGTATTCAAATATAATTAAAAGCTATGGTGATCCTTGGTTTAACTTACCTCAGTGTTGCAATCTGTGATGATTTTCGCAGCAGCTCTGTCTGGGCGGTACGGAACAAGGCCGAGATGTTTTTCTTCAGAGTCGTGTTCTCCTGCTGCAGTTTCTCATTAGCATACTTCAACGAGTCCAGCTTCTCATGCAGAAAGCAGATGTATTCTTGTGCCTCAGAGAACTGTCTTCGAACCTGCAAAATATTTTATGGTTATTTATTATTTTATTTAATGACACATTCAGAATAATTTATCAACAGTTATAATGGCTTCAGAAATATTTCATGGAGTTTATACAGACTTGTAAACAAACACATACCACTGTATTAAACAGTATTATGAACCACCGATTCTCTAAGTAACAATTGGTTATTATACAGTTTTGGACTGTTTTCAAAGCTGCTAAATATTTCATGGGATCAATACAAACAAATGAATAGAGATGAGAATGACCTACTAAAATCTACTGAAAGGTTTATAAGACACAGAGCGCTTTTGTGCTGCAGGCCGCTACACATTAGCTTGCAATGTAAGTGCTTTAGATGTTTTTGACCGTTATGTAAGCGCCTTAAATCGACTGCCTCTACGTCTTGAATTCAAGTGCTTTAAAACAATTGCTTTAATATAATTAGAAACAAGGGTCCGAGAACCACAGTCGATGATCTCTAGCAAACAGCTTGTGTAAGTCACCTAATTACTGAGATCAGTAAAGCGCTTCAGAACTCCAGTAACAATAAGTCAGTTCCTTTTGTGGATTGTACTAGACAGCAATTGTAGTCTTTAATCTGCTAAGAAAGCGGTTGAGCACAATGAGATTCACATAAGTTCGATAATAGATTAAAGAAGGTGGCAGTAGC
Source organism: Peltospira operculata (assembly GCA_032361585.1). Lineage (NCBI taxonomy): Eukaryota > Metazoa > Mollusca > Gastropoda > Neomphalida > Peltospiridae > Peltospira > Peltospira operculata. The sequence continues at coordinate 623 of JAUTBY010096621.1, read as the reverse complement.
TATTACTAAGACCAATTAATTGAAAAAACTATCTATAGTCAAATATCTTTTTCAGAAACAAACGAAAAAAAGCATACCAAAAGCATAAAGCACTTGACACAAATATATAATAGAACATGCAACTTAACACAACTGTTTTCATATAATTATTAATTTGCGACATGGACACCATTTTTGATATGTACGGAATTATGTTATAGTCGGAAATATATATAATTAGTTAAGTTTGATGACCGTTAGACAATTTCAATATATCAAGCAAACTTAATTTTAATGCCAATGACATAAAATCTAGCAACATTATTAACATAAATAAATAAGAAATGCAAATTTTAAACATTAAAACTGTATGGTTTTAAACGTAATTAATACATACATAATTACATTTAATTTATGCAGCTATGACACCACAATGAATGTAAGTTCATCTGCAATATACTCTCTAACCTAGTTTCAACGGCATATGTGAACAGTGTTTTTTCTTTCTAACAAAATTTGAAAGAAAAACAGATTATTATTATCATTATTATTAGTGAACATTCCAAATATTTAGTATTGTTGTGAAATAAACTTAGAAACGTAGTAAGACTCAGAAAGAGAAGAAAAGTATATAATTTATATGT
>JAUTBY010095512.1:7500-13715 GCA_032361585.1 Peltospira operculata | reverse complement strand
TAGTACACGAAACACCATGTAGAATTACACCAGTTATCTCGTTTTCTGAATTCAGTGATACCTGAAACAAACACAACGAGATTCATCCATTAATTACTATGCTGTTAATGAACTGATTTCTGAAACAGCCATATGACCTATCTTATCAAGTTTTAATCTGGAAATCTGTATTGATTTTTTTATATGATGCTGTTTGGATGTTGCATGTTATCTCAAACTAATTAAAAGTAGTCAATTTAGTATCAAAATCTGCAATAATATGTTTAAGCAAAAATTTTAACATGATGGATATGCAAGATACAAGACAATGGTGCAGTGGTCTAAGCCACTGGCCTTAAAAGCTAGCAGTTACTGGGTTCGAAGTTTGGTACCAGCTTAACAAGCAAGTTGTTAAGCACTTGGTGGGTAGATATAGAACCACTACATCCTCATCTCTCAGTCTCACTGCCAGTTGCACTCCTCTCTACTAACAATTAATTCCTGCTCTAGAAAGATAGTCCCAACAGATGAGCTGTGTACCTATGACAGAATGCTTAGATCTATAAAGTTAAATGGAATGAATGGAGCTGATAACAAGATGCAAACAGAACTCATCTCATTGGCTAGTGACTTCTTCACTCAGCCTTCCAGAACACTTATTTTACTGAGGTGTCATTTTAACATAGTCTTATATCAGCCATTATTTATCATGCAACATAAAATCCTTTTGTATAATAAGGTTTCAATAGAGAACATTATATTTTTTGGTTATTATAATTTAAAAAATGTTAATATAGCAGACCAGTTACCTACTGACTGCAGAGGAAAAATCACCTTTAAGAACTTGTTGCTTTGACTTCTAGGTCTCCAGAATGATCTATAAGCAATATCTGAATCTTGAGTTAAGTATGGTTTAGAATTAAGTCGACTCTTTGCTGGTCCAAAGGCAATGTAAGAACCTAGTGATGTTTTGATGACAAATGGTGACGAAGACAGCTGGTAGTCCTGTACGCCATGAAAACCAGTTAACAAGTAAGAGTCATCTCCTGCAAATAAGTGACACATCAATCAGGGTTGGTGGCTTTTCTTGCAGGTTTGTGACTGTTGTGAAGGGTCGCTGTTGTAATTTTACATATCTACTTAAAAAAAGGTGGATTTTGGACAAAAATTATATTTCCTTTACAAATGTTTTAAAAATCAAGAAAAACAATCCAGTTCAGATTTGAATCTATTATATAAAACTGACCTACTGCTAGTAATACTGTTAGACTCTGAGTTTTAAATGTGAAGACTGCTTTTAGTCCCTCACTCTGTCATTTCATGCCTTCACTTACGTGAGATGCGACAGCTGTAGTGGTGGTCAGCCATGTCGCTGACAGAGTGCCATGTCTCTCTATTAATCAAAGCTGTAGAACCAGGTACTGCAGTCCCATAGTTATCAGGAACAACAAAAACATGCGATCCATCAATGTTATACAAGAAACTGGTATCTTCATCCAAATCCACAACACCTACAACAACAAAATATCCACTTAATTAGTTAGCATCATTAGCATCTTAGCCACTGAAAAACTGATGAATGCCAAGATTTAAAATGTCTTCACCCGGAAAGATGAGTTTCAAGAGAATGATTAATAGATTGCCTGGCAGTAAAAATGTAAATATATTTTAGTTGAAAATCTTTCTGATTCCTCACCTCAGGACTTTTTATTACTTTCATATAATGTTTCTCGCTTTACATGGTGAATTAAATGGGCTTCTATTTTTGCTAAGTCCCATTGGTCACACAGGTATGAAATCAAATGTCAAGTAATTAATACAGTACTAACATATAGGCTACAGGAGGCTCTGATTTTTTAAAATCATGCACCTGGTATCTGTAGTTGAAAATAAATATATACTTTTTATGTGGTACGGTTATTGTCATGTAAAATTACAGTTTTGGGATTTTATTTTAAAATTATTATTTTGTGATTGAGTATTGTTATTATGTAGGAATAAAAACTACAATGCATACTCAAATATAACACATTATTTACAACATATACAGTGGTTATTACCTAGAAGAAACATTTTAGTATTCAACCTTGACGAAGTTGTTTTTGCTGTTAGTTTATGAAATTCAGTTGCTGAAGTAAAAAAACTTAAAGTGCCTCCAAGATGAAAACACTCGGCCTGTGCCTGTTCAAAACTGACTGTGTTACTGGTAACCATCTTGAACTCAACAGGGTAATCTGAAAGACAAAAATACACATATATAAAATGATTGATGTATTTAAAGGGAGGCTGAAATTAATTTATACATGCGTTTACTATGGTAACAAGCTAAATCTTTATTATAAAGCAAATGAAGAATACATACTGATTGCATTTGCTAATACATACATACTCTATTCATATATAATTGTTAATTTTTTATATCATTTGATTGTTTCATTAAATTATCATTACTGCTATTTATTAATAGGTACCAGCAGTCATTTTTAAGATCTTTAAACTGGGCAATTGTTTAAATTTTATTGCTATGTTCTTGTAAAATGCAGAATAACACAGAAAACAAAAAGCTTCTATCTCTTTTACTTTTCAAATTAAGATTTCAGCATTTTTTCTTGACAATATTTATTTTCGTATTCAATGCAAGATGCTTTTGAAACCCCTCTGTTTTACGCAGACTACCAAGTATGATGGATACTATTATATTTATATGATGTACAGCTTGTGTATATTACACTGTGAATTAAACATACATTGTTAAGTGACACTGAAAATTGCATATATTACAAATATATATTTATATAAGTGTGAAAACTGTATAATATGCCATTTTCCAACCATCAGTATTCATAGATTACTGCCATCATTGTCATACTAGTGTACAATGTGTGTACTTTAGGCAATAGTCTTCTATGCTATTTTTTTTAGAGGCAGTCAAACATTTTCAAAGATATTATAACTCAAACATGTACCTACAGCATATTTTGATCATGGAAAACAAAATCAGAAAAAGTGCCAAAATCATAGTTACTAAACCAACTGTAACTTAATAACTTATACTCCAATTCCACTGAAATTTGAATATAAATAGAATGCACACTCTACTGTGCAATAATTAATTTGTGCATTCAATATAGTTGTACTTCTGTATTTTACAAAATAAATCAAAGGAGTCTACAATTTAAAAATATCAATGACCTTTTGGTGGCAGGAAGCCACCTGGACATCACTGGATATGAAGAGAATTTTCTTCATAGTATCATAAATACTCACAGCATTATCCACATGTATGTGGAGCATACTGTGAGGCTTATGTTTGATTACTGGTTACTTTATCACTATTAATGTTCATGATTTGGTTTTGGCAAAGTCAATATTGTCCAGAAAAAATCCCAGTTGAATTTTTAACATTTTATATACAGTTTCTGAAAGTCTATGTCCTAGCAGTATTGTAACTCAGGAGCATATGAATAACAAATACTTGTAGCAATTTAATGGATGATTTTGAATCTTGCTTTTAGTATTATACAATCTATAGAATTAGGAACATCAAAAAAGTTCTGACATTCAGCCTTTACTTTCTGAATATCAAGAATTGTCCAAATCTTTTCATTTGAAGTATTGACTTCAAAGTCTGAGCTAAAAACATACATAGCATCAACAATGTCAATGCCATGGCCACCCAAGCATTTTCGACTCCACACAGCAATTCTCCAGAACTGTACTGAAGTAACATATGGACTGTGTACACTGACCACTTTACCAACATAAAATGTATGGTCATAATACACAGCCACCCATAAACCCTGGGTATTGAACTGGAATGTTACTGATGTATTATCTGTATCATCTTCCTTATCACTATTGCCAGAATCTGCCATGCTGTCATCCATCTGACTAGTATTTGAATGGAGGATTAGATTAGAAACACCTAAAGTTGGTTCAGTTTTGCCAATTAAGAATGCTTTGAGATTTTCCGAAAGAACAGGCTTTTGGTAGCGGATCTCTTCTTTGAGAACAGTACTCTTTTCATGTTGATGTTTATAATTTTCCATAAGATTATCAACTTCAGAAGCAGTTAAACATGGTCCCTCGTGATCTCTGACAGCATGTACCAATTCTCCTTTCTGTTGTCTGAGAAGTTGCTGTTTCCTGACAGAGTTCTCCTTAGATTCAAGTAGGCTGTCAATCATTAGTTGACAGACTTGGCTTTCTTCACGCAGTTTTGGTGCCAGAGCTGCACTGCAGATTAAAAGCTGCTATTAGTCCTCTTGAAATTTATCAGCAAACCACATACTCGTGGTATGGTTTTTCTTCAGCATGTTTACTGTAGAATGATGGTGTAATGATGCATTACGATGTTTTAACAGGCTGAAGTCTAAACCTCCAAAGCAAGCTTCACCGAGCAGGTTTGTCAGTTTACAATGGGCCATTCTTTCCTTGTACACTGGATCTTCAATTCTATGATATTTGCCTCTAGGAAGAAAGTCGCCCAGTTGTCACTGAATCACAGCTGAAAATCCTGCTACTATTTTTCTGCAAAGTCTGCTTTAGATGAAGGGATTGTTGATGGGGACTTGAAACCTTTTTGTATAATGCCTGAACTACTTCATCACAAGGCATCACAAAATCTTCACAAAGAACTTCATCCATTTCCATTAACGGACTAGCACCATGTTCCCAAGCTTGGAATGCACTGTTCATCTTGTCAACATACACACAGAAGTCCAGATGTGGTATTTCACTTCTGACGAGCTGCCAGTATGGACCTGTGACTTTATGGTAGACAATTCCAAGTGCTGTCATGATGCTATTTCTTCACTCTGTGCATCTGCAGCAACACTTTGCAGTTTCAAGTTGTTTAATTTTGTCTTACTCTGTGAAGAAATTCAAAATATCTTGGCGATGAAAGTGAAGATCAGCAGCACCATGGAAAAAGTTGTTGAAGCGATTTGATCTGAAGCTCATTATGCATGATCTTTGTCCCTTCAGTTCGCAAAAGGCTTCCCATGAATCACGACAACCACTTTTCTTATCTCCACAAGGACCCAAAGAACTGCATGCCAGTCTGATATATCTACTCGCACTTGTCTCTGATGATGAACTGAAGCGATTAAATGCTGCAGATTTATCACAACCAAGTTTATCCCCTGTGTTACTTCAGTTTTTTTAGTATTTTATCAGCTTGAGAACTCAAACCTAAAAAACAATGTGCATTGTAGTGAAGAAACTCAACTGACTCATCAGTTTGCATGACATCTTTCCCATGATCATTGAACCTTTTGTCAAATAATTGTATAACACTTGCCCCGTCACTCATTAATCCAACAAGTTTGTGCAACATCATCTGATAATGCTCTTCTGCATTATTCCCATAAATGTCACAGAGTTCTTGAAGCAACTGTACTGCAATTTCAAGTAGTGTCTGTGCATCTTCATGACACACTGGATTAAATCCTGTGCTAAGTGATTCACCAGTGTTCAATGTTATTTTGATGGCCCACATATTTTTGGTGGTCCTTCGTAGTTCCATCACTGTGTAAGTCAAAATGGGAACATTTCTCAATAGTATCTGCAATATGGTACTTCGCAAGAACGTGCCCACGATCTGAAAATCTCAGTGATCTACGTTCTGAAGGGAGGTCTGAAAGTGGTATATTAACATGATGTGCATGATTTGAAACCACTTGAATCACACTAGCACACCAATTAGCAGGTCCTTCAGCTTCTCCTATCAGTTCTCTTACCGTCTTAATGATGTCAGAAGAAAGGTGATATCCATGGCGAGTCTGTACTTTTCTGTCGGTGAATTCAAGCAGTTCAGCTTCCAAAGAGCCAATTTTTTCTTTTAAGACATGAATATGTGATACTGAACTTTAGAGCGTATTGAGATTGTTGATGACATCTCTGTTTTTGGACACTGATGTCTGCAAACATTTAATTTGTTTCTGCAATGCTTCAATCTTCTCAGCCCATTTGCCATCTCTGTGATCTTTTGCAGTTTTTGTCTATCTTGAGTTGGGTTTCCATCTTTACAGCTTTTTATAATAATTGGAGCCTTTAATTGAAGTATGGGCCTCTGTAACAGTGAACAAATAATTTTCAAGTGTTTCCACTTTTCCACAGGTAGTGGACAATTTTTTCTCCGAACTGCTGTTTTTAGTCTCCCTTATTTTAATGTGTGAAGATAACGATCAGACTTTTTTTACTTGTCTCTTGACACTGCTCACTGGATAACCTGA
>JAUTBY010095512.1:0-2500 GCA_032361585.1 Peltospira operculata | reverse complement strand
TTGAGGGAGTGTCCTATAATTAGAAAAGTATCATGCTAAAATAAATGTAATTCAAAGCCAAGCTAGATACAATATCCTTACATATAGTGATCTGGACCCTATGTCTGACCAGTAAGTACAGAAATTTCATTTCTGTGAGTTATTAAACAAGACACTCCTTTTCTATACATCCAACATTTCATCTATAGAAAACACGGTGACAGGAAATAAATTGATATTACTCAGGGTAATCAATCCTATGATATATTACAAGTCTGAAATAACAGACAGTATGAAATATACATTCATAAATTATTTTCATCTTTCTAATATGATAAATCAGTCCATACAGAGGCTGGTAAAATGTATAAATACATATCAGGGCCATAGCATGCACCGAAAAATGGGGGAGGGGCAGAAAGTAATTTCTCAACATGTGAGGAGGGCAGATACCTGAAAATACTTTGCCTATATATTTTTGTTGTTGTTGTTGAAAATATTGGCCTTCATGGTCATGCATATGATGTGGTTAAAATGCTTAACTTACTAACAGCTTAGAAAATGGTGACCTAAATCTGTTTTATTAATAAAATAATCATTAATTGGGGAGAGGGGGGGCACTGAGTCATTGAACAAGTTGATGAATGCAACTGAAACTTGAACAAACCACAGACCATCTGTTCTCCCTTCTGTTTGTAAACTTGAACAAGACATTTATAATATTCATATTATCTGATCATTGAGTAAACTTGTAAACACTATAAACAACTATAATAAATAATGTGTTAAACACAGCTTGTATGTAATTCTGCAAGTAAATTAGCTGCTGAAGTTCAGTTAAAATACTGATTATATAAATGCAATGTACTATATTTAAAATGAAGAACAAAAAAAAACTTCTTACCATAAACCACCAACCAAACGCTGTACAGGAACACTACATCTGAGGCATCCATTTATGTTAAGCAGCACCTATAAAACATGTAGGTGGTAATTTGATAAAATTAATTATGAAAAGAAAGAAAATAATTTTAAAATAAAAGCACTATTAATAACTATTAATTCGTTATCTTACAAGGAATGATGCTAATCTATACCATTTATCGTACATGTCGTGGAATTATGTTTTGACCTTTCAAATAAGAGGGTCAAAACTTCGAGGTAAATGTGGATAATGATGCACGTTTCTTTTTACGTTTTTGTCCAATAACTTTACCGCTTTGTCTGACGTAGTTACGCCCCTTTACTGTCGATTATTCACTCGATTTTTCTTCCAGTTTCCACTCTAGTTCTAGAAAATTAATGATTGTTATAAATTTTGAAGTTTATAGTCTTAAAATTGTTGTATTTAAAACTTTAAAAATAAAGTGTTTATGATCATGTAAAGAACTGATAAGAGCAGAAAAACTAAACTTTAGGCTATAAAAACGTCACCGTCAGTGAAAACAGTGTCGTTATATTAAAACAATTTTAATAAAGATTTGCCTCTTTTTGTAATTACCAAAACAATCTGTTTTAAAAAATTGTAATATTTAGCGTATATCTTTAAAACGAGAGACTTAATAATGTTTCATAACTTACTTATTTTCTTTTATTTATGATTATAAACACCTCGATAAGCCTATCGTCTAGTATCGATAGTTCTGCCATATTATCGTACATTTATACTGCTCCATTATCTAATTACGCTTTGATGTCATATTTTAATAATAGTAATGTTGTCTTCGTGAAATAGAACCAATCTATTTCGCTTAATTATAGGTTCTACTACATCATATCAAATCCCATATGCAGCAATTTTAGCGTCTGTTATTTTTATAACATACAATTATTAACCGATGCATAACCCCATAAATATAATTACTGCATCTTCTCCCTAGAATGTAAGTCATTAAATATAATCCTTAACGATTAATTTTTGTCTTTAGTGTATCGATGTTTTAGAAGATCGTGGTATGTAGTATCCTATTCGAATGGTGTAGGCGCTATAAAATATATTTTGCTGCTATTCTGAAAGAGTAGCACATAGATTGGCACTAGCAGGTTTCTTCTTTCGTTATCTGAGTAGTTTATGACCATATCTTTGACACCACAGAATTGTAGATAAAATGTATTGTTTGAGTGATGTAACATCAAAGAGATAATAGCCAGCTTCTGAGCTAGCGCAGTCAGCGTTTCATTCTTTTGTCTTATTATTACACTACGAGGCAAATTCACAAGAGCAAACTTTTGATGCTTGAGTGATTGACTCTGTGTAGTCTTAAAAAGGCGTGCCTGCTCTCTGCGTTTTTCATTGGCTGATCCTTAGATTTTCATTCGCTCGATACCGTTGTACAACATAGTACCTACCGATCTAATAAATAATTTTGTTTGCCTAAAAATTTCAGATTAGTTCGCTGGTTCCTCATTAAAAATATGGTTGCATGAATATTAGCCTACTTATGTAAATATGAGTTTATATTAAGGGAACCAGAATAAAACTCTGACAGCAGAAATATCTCTTACATGGGCGGTGGAACAT